>PNEQ01058115.1:0-69912 GCA_003012365.1 Medauroidea extradentata | reverse complement strand
TTAAATACGTGCGGGGTTATTATGGAATGCGAAATCGAAAAATTTTCGGAAGAAACACCAAGATGGCGGCCGGGAACAATATGGTGACCGGAAACAAGATGGAGGTAATATTTTTTTCGAAATTTTTTGAAATTTTGAAATTTTTTGGAAAATTTTGAATTTTTGAAATTTTTTTGAAATTTTCGAAATTTTGGAAAATGTTGGTAATTTTACACTCAAGGTCAAGGTCAGGGTCAAGGTTAAAGGTCAAGGTCATCCAACATGGCGGCCGGGGACGTGACGTCACAACATGGCGGACAAATCCACACTCGGCTGAAATCCACCCACCGGCTCCATGTCCCAGAACCGGCTAAATCTTACTACTCACAGCACGTTGTATGCATCTGCAGGCAACGTTATTGTTGTGACACTCTCATCAACTTAGTTACTTTCAATTCATACAAACAGTTGTCTCACTTGTGTATTTAATATTTACATTCCAAAATTAATAAATATTGTTAGTTAAGCATAAGCAATTATGGTACTTAATTGAACGGGTTTGTGAGTAACTAAGTTTTGGAAAAATATATTTTACATGCTTCATATAATTTTGATTATATAGAATTTTCATGAATTCTAATATTGTTATTCTTTTTAATGAGAAGTAATGTTTAAGTATCACTGATTGTATATTCTTAGCTTCAAACTAAATAATGTCCAATTTTTGCAACCATGTTTCGTAATCATTATGGTATTTTACGATCATATTAGAAATGTATGTAACCTGCTTGCAAGTTACATTACGTGAGCTCGTGTAGTCTTGGAAATGTGCTGCTGCAATGTGCAGGCGACGTTGCCACTGAGAGATGAAGGCAAAGTTGCCCCCGCGAGTTGCGACATGCATGCTGCGTTGTCTCTGTGGTATTATAAGCCTAGGACATTTCGACGATCCGTGTACGTCCCTAGTAACTAATTAGCACATGATTAGCACGTTGCAGCAACGTTACAGACCCCTTTTGTGACGTACATCGCACCCCTATGCAACGTTAATGTTCCTAACCCCAAGTTGAAAAAAAACATACTGGGCACTATAGAATTCACAAGTAACTTACTTATAATAATCGTTTGCAAATTTTTCTTGATATATCACAGGACTCGATGTTAAATCTTTTCTTTCGGTTTCACCAGATACCCTACGGATGTATCACTAGGAAAAGGAATATTTCAAGCGTTGAATTACATGCATGTTAGACTATCTCCTCCTGTGTTTTCTCACGCCTCGACCATTTGTCCATGAGCTATTACTCACTGGAACAGCAGACAGTGATTGAATATGCTGGACTTCGGGTTGTATAGGGCAATGGATTATAACATGCGGGTTACTGGACTTATGAAATTTTCCTTTACTAGCTTACCGCCTGTAGCGCAGTCGGTTGGGCGCCGGTCTGCGGCGTGAGAGGTCTTGGGTTCGAATCCTAACTCACGCAACTTATGATTCCATTGGTCACATGCGGCTATGCGATGTCATTTTACTTATGTGTGTGGAACTTACAATTATTTGATATGAACATTTTCCGCAGCAAACCACGACAGTTTCGGCCAAAGAGATACGTAGGATGAGATACAACCATTTTCAGTCTTGTCCGTTGCCGGAAAGTGAAAAGAATTTTGCATGTATTTTTTTACCACTTCTCGTGAAGATATATGAGGGGCTTGAATTTATAGTTGAGTAAGTCAGTTAAAATAGTTTCCTCTCAAACATTTTTACATTGTAATTACACGCAAAACGCAGTACATTCTTGCTATACACAAATGGAATTCAGAAATTCAGTTAGTACTGACATATTGACTACAGAATATTCTTTTGGAAAATGTGAGTAATATGAATAACACCGACATGACCAAATATTTGTGAGTTAGATCACTACGAATTCCAGCCATTTATATGAACGAGGGAAATGTAACAGAATTACTAAGTGTAATAGAGTAGTTGTGACTCTCCCATCACCAGTTCGGGAGGGCCTATTTCGATTGCCAGTCAGAACTTCCTGAATTATTTTTTATATGTTTTCCCGAACTACTCCAGACTATTAGTGGTTCATTAACACCGGTCCTGGCTAGTTCCCTAACCCTCATGTCCCTCTACAAATTACACGAAGCTATTTGATTGCTCGTAAATCATCTAAAAAAAAAAACTGATGTAAAATTAATACATTTGATATAAAAGATAAATTACATCAGGCTTATGTTTATGAACTCTGCGTGGATGCAAAAAAAACACACTAATTATCTCCATAGAATGAGGCACGCAAGGAAACTTACGTAAAACGATAATAAACATTGTTATTGCTAATACGGTATCAGTTCATGCCTAATCTTGTAGCAAACGGTATCAGCAATGAATGTAAAAATTTATGATAATTTTGTAAAACATAAATATCTGACTCTTCTTACGTAGAAATATATAAAATCTGGGTTGAAGTTACACAAGAAAACGGAAATAGTAAAATCTAGGTCGTATCATGCAGTTTTCCTTTCATGAAAATAATTTTTAGCAACCGTGTGTGCAACAAGGGTTTGAAATCCGGTTTATTGTAATTAATGGATTAAATAAACCTATATACCTTCTTATGTCTTCTTGCACAACGGTGATATTAAAAAAAGCGAGAATATTGTGAGGCAGTTTTACATCCAGGTAGTGTGACTGATGAGAGCGAACCTCTATCTGGTTGTAATCCTAACACTAGTCATTAATCCGTCAAAATTTTGTATAAAGTTTCTTCCTCTTTCAAGGCCGCATCGCCTGCCTCCTCATTTGAACACTCTCTCTATTAATTATATGCTTATTTACCTGCTTCACCGTAATTACTAATATAACATACTCGAAACTTTAGATCTCATCCAGTTCGTTGCTTATAAATTTGTGATGCAAATCGAAAATATATACCTGAAATTTCTCAGCGCAGCTGTAGCAAAGAAGTTTCATTTGATTCCTGAACACAAAAATAGTCTAAACTCAACATGGTTTGGATACCAACATTTTACATTAGATCGAACAATAGTGTTCGGAATTCGATATATGGCATTCACAACAACCGATCTGTTTGTTTATAATTTTTATTCTAAATAAGTTCGTAACTGAAAAACACGCAAAATATTAGGAATAAGTTTCAGGCTGTATTTGTTGTATTTTTTCTTGAAATTCAGTCAAGTGGCGACAAGATATTTTGATATGGTTCTGAAAATTTTCTGATGTGCAGAATTTTTCGTACGTAAGTTTTTTTGAAATGAAACAGGCCGCTTATTAGCAATGTCTGGAAAGTATTCCACTTACATTTTTGCATGATTTGGAGGACTGAATAGCTGCTGAACACACGGCCTGCAAGGCCGCACAAAATTGTTCGACTTTACCACTTTCTCTTGTTACGAATGTTATTTTTTATGGTTTGCCGAATAGTATGATTAAAGCTAATAACCGGACAGCCGTTTGTTAACCGCGATAAACTATAAATAAAGTAAGCCAGGTGACGCAGACAACACGTTACCGAAATGCAATCGTGGTGGTTAACTTGTGTTCAGATAAAATTTTTAACTGGCATATTTTCTATAAATAAAGCACTTACAGTACCTTAATCACTAGTTGGATTGAAACACAACCAGGGGAATTATAATGATGTCCAAAAATTTGTGTGCTTTATTCAATACAAATTACATGGTATACAATAAATAATATTTACATACAATTTTGTTTGAAAATTATATTACTAACAGAAATAATCTTAATGTTAGTTATGTACTGAAAAAATATCATTGTGTCACGTAATGAGTCAAGACAAATTTATATTAGTCCTAAAAATTGTAACAGTATTTATTAATTTTGTAAACATGGACATACACATCTAATGCTAGTGTAATATTTTTCGTTCGATTTTATGAACGTTGTTTTTACTGTGCGTGTAACTTTGACAGTAGTGGTGGTAAAACAGCATCATTACATACCATACTTCGATATCTCCATTGTGCAAAAATCTAGGAAACACGTGGTTCACGACTGATTTAAAATAGCAAATCGCGGATGATAAAGCTTTTTCGTAATCGAACTTTAAGACTTCCTTATATATATATATATATATATATATATATATATATATATATATATATACTAGCTGTTCCCGCGAATCCGTCCGCGTGGAATAGTGTCTTTGGGTAACATTATTTAATTATTAATTATTTCACAAATAAGATATACATATAAAAGAAGAAGTATATAGATAGTATGACGATTAATATGAGTTTATTTAAGTAAGTACAATTTTATAAACAAGGTTTTTGTTTTACCATTTTTTGCCAAAACATATAGATTTCGCGGATTTGAGACCCTTGAGCATGCCATATAGAATTGCCCATGGGAAAAACATGTTTTCTCTAAATGTACTCCTGCAACTTTAAGTGTCTGTCCCTGAGCTTTATTAATAGTTATTGCTTATATATGCATATATTTATATATACCAAGTCCACTTACGCTAACGCTGACTCCCAAGTTTCAAGCTTCTAGCTCTAAACATGACGATAGTTCCATACAACTTTTCATTCCCCCTTTTAACCCCTTACAACCGTTTTTTTCGCATTGAAAAGTAGCATATGTCCTTCCTCAGGCTCTAGACTATCTGTATACCAAATTTAATTTAAATTGGTTCAGTAGTTTTGGTGTGAAAGCGAGACAGACAGAAAGAGTTACTTTCGCATTGATAATATTATTAGGATTAGGATATTAGGATATTAGGATACACACACGCACGCGTGTATGTGTTACAAACATTAAGAGTTCGTGCTGCATATTTAACATCAGGGAAGTAGATTAATAACTGTATAATTGCTTTGTCTTACATTGTTTACCTATGAAAAAGACTTTATTAAAATGTAATGGATACCAATGCAAATAATTTCTAAACGACTGACATTTGACAGAAGTAACATATCTATGACAGTACAACTCTTTGGTTCACTACAAAGTACCTAAAATAAAATTTGTTCACGGCTTTCGTAAGTGTTCAAAGGTGCGCGTAAACTTAAAATTAGTATTGCTTAATAACTGTCCTTAGTTAATTCTCGACGGGGGTAGCAAGTGAAGCCAATAGCCAACTTAACGCATAAATTCAAACAAACTTAGCAACCGCTTCACTTTGTCTCAAACTTCCGTAACTAAAGTCCTCTCTCGCGTGCCTGAGCTTCAGATATGTTGATAGTGCTATCCTAGTTCCTCGTAGGGCAAAACAGCAAAGCATTTAAAAAGGGATAAAGGGGTTTAATATAATGACAAAATATTTTATGTGCTTTGTTGTACCGTTATTACAGAAACCTTTCTACTAATATATAACGCGCTGAATATAGCTGAACGAGCTGTTCCTGAAACGGTATCGGAAACTTCGCGATTTGAGCATGTTTTTAATGAATTGCAATTAGAGTCTCGGAATATAGCTGCACTCAGGCAGACAGTTATTTGCTAATGGAAAAAAGTTTTGAAGCAAACTGTGGAAAATTGTAAAGTTTTGTAAAATGCCGGTTTATATGCAACATTCTGCGATGATTTTTATTTCGAACAAAGTAAGGATTATTTATTACGTCAGTAGTTTTTGTATCGCAAAACGAGATTTACAAAAGGGTTGCAAAGAGAATTCCACTTGGTATTATAAAAAATAGTGGCAATTTTATATATGTTTTAATTTTATTTCATTTGCTATTAATATTGAAAAAATGGTACAGCTAGCTAATGTTTTTATATGAGAAGTAATTGACTTAAACAACTTGCCACAGTTCAGAACTTTTACGACAATTAATTATATCGATTTCCTTGGGAGGCAGAGAGATTTCGCACTTACCCGGTGATGGCCCGGCAGGAGGGAGGAGGTGATCATTGCAACATTTTAATACTTGTACAATATATGGTTTGGTACATGGAAATAAACTGTGACTATTTATTTTACAGAAATAAACATTTTATAGCTTCCATGGTTTTTGTATAATGGTACGTCGAAGTCCAAACTTGTACAAAACGATATTATACAAAAAACGGTAACCTACTTACTAACATAACATTGAAAAAATTCACACTGAAGATCACTGTAATTGGCTACGTTAAGATGTGTATAAAACAGCATGCAATATTTTTGTTTGTATTTTTGAACAGTTACCTAATTTATACAAGAAAATTGCCTATTTTCTGCAATTATTTAAATATTAAAAAATATTTAAAATGTTTCTTATACATGTCTTGAAGTAGCACGTGGAACTATCATTTAATGTGATTTATAAGCCTACTTTCCGAAAGAAAAAGTAGGGTTAGGAGATCACCCCTCTGTGTGAGTGTGTGTTTCCCCTAAATGTTTTTGAACCAGTGGACCGAATTTCATCAAAATTTGTGTAAATATAGTACTTAGCAACCTAAATTGACTTTTATATATTCCGTTTGCGTCCTTTTCATATTTTCTAAGTGATGGCCATTTTAACAGTTTTATATCAAGCTAAACAATTAAGGAACCATAATTTGGAACTTCATCAAACTTGGTACACATATAATACATGGCCTATAAAGATGACTTAACTTCTCTGTATTTAATTTATCATGTGTTCATATGTTCATAATGGCGACCATATTTTTCGCATATTAATATGATGTATTTGGGGAAATATTTTCCGAAGTTCATTAAACTCGGAACGTATATACTAGTTAGTTAGTTGGTCTTTTGTGTATTATGTCATCCTTTGGTAATATTTTGAAATCTGCTGCCATTTTTTAACTTTATGACGGAAATACACCTCATTAAATGTTATATAATTAAAATACATCTGGGCACGCGTACTATATTAGTTAGTAGGCTGACATATCTTTTGTATAGTTCGTTTGTCATGTGTCTTAATGAATATTATCATTTAGTATTGCTAGATGCACGTAAGTGGTTTTAACCGTCAGGGTTAGTCTGCACCCACTTTGAGGAAAGTGGGCTTATTAGTTAAGCTAGTAACTTCTTGTTTCATCAATGTAAGTCAGTGGTTTTCGTTTCTTACGTAAACTCGTTTAATATGATTTTGGTCTTTGGCATGATATTACACAAAATCTATGAAAGCTAGAAAATGTTTATTATTGTAAAAAATTTTTACAATATATGTCTACAAAATACATCTCTTATAAATATAAAAAATTATAATACCATTAAAGTTTAGGTTAAGTTACCCATTGTGGCCATTTTTCACTTTTCTACTGTTCGCAAAATAATTAATTTTTTTTAATCCTATACGAGTGTAGCTAAAGACAATTTGATCGGCATTTTTTTAATTAAAATGGGTTTTATCATGTTGGCTAATTTTTACAAGACAGTAAATGCTACGGTCATGGATCATTATGTAACTTACGATATTTCCATTACCAAATTGTCGAACCGTACAATTATTTGTACGGACAGTAAAATTTCGCGAATTCAATTACCTGCAGGCTAGAATCCATTGTACATGCATACTCACGTCTCGTCTATTCGTTCATTGTCTGCTGTTACACATACTAGCAGCTATGCGGACAAATGGTCATTGCTTGAATATGCATAGGAAAGTTGAATCTAATATGCAGGTCATTGAATACGGGAAATTTTCCTGTCCCTAATTATTAATCATGAAAAAATTAGCTATCATGGCAAGACAATATTTTATAGAAAACTGCAAAACCGATTTGTGACATAAGCTAGTTGAGTGCCTTGAGCATAGATACGATTGGGCAAGTGGTGAGCTTGTAAATGTCGGTTCTTAAGGCCATAGTTAGAGGTACGTAAATTTCGCAGATACATTCCAGGTCAGGTTGAACACCAATTACGTATACTTCATTGTCATATCTGTAACTTGCTGGCGGCTGTTACGAAACGCGTTTGACTATTGTAGGCCTAAGCCAGTAGTAAATAAGGAAATAATGCGAAGTGCTATCGCTTGCTACCTGCTTGTACGGTTATAAGCCAATAGATAATTGATTGTGGTCAGTGGGTGTATAGGACTGACAAGTATATACTGCTGCCAGATGAATCCGCGAAATTGACATACATCTAGCCATAGTCTTTCATTTATTTCAAACAATTGAAAATAACTCCAATATTTTTTAACGAAATGCTTTGAAAAAAATTTGAGACTGTGTACAGTCATACAACACACAATTTCGCCAGGACGTTTTTTTAAGAATTGTACCGTTTGACAGAAAAAAAAAAATTTTTTTTTTTTAATTTTGGCTTATTTTCACAGTAAAATATGTGATATTTCAGGGATAAGTATAGTATTGCAACAGAAAAATTCTGATTCAAACGATGATATGTAAGTATTAGAACTGTAAGAATGAATTTTTGATATATGAATTAATTTGCGTTAAATAAAAATATATTTTCGAAACCATTGCAAAACTAAAGAACGAGGCCTTAAAACCCACAGCCTATCGTAGTCCTTGTAGTCAAATAACACGCAAATTAGATCTGCAATATAATGATTTTGTTATTGCACGTGCAACAGCCGACGGATTTAACTTCAAACACCAGGATGTATTTTTAACCACTTTCAATATTTTCTTTGTGTAACAACATGCGACAGGACTAAAGCAAAATGTTGCGTGTGCACTTAATATTTTTTTACCTTTACTGGCAAGAAAATATGTTCTCAGAATTGTTATTTACGGATATAAGCGTATACGTGCATACAATGAGTTTAAAGGAGAAAATTTGTTAGTGGCTCGTCTTAACAGCAATAGACTCGGTTTCTGTCGTCATATTGAATTTTATTATTTCACTTTTTTTTTAAATTCTAAGAAGAAAATGTTAAATATGCGTCTATACCTCAAATTCTATTTACATTCCATTACAGTACAGGGCTTGCGATTTTGCTGTTGACATCGCAATGTGTGTGGCAAAATTCTTTATATTCATAATTTTTCCGACTGATTGCGACCTAACTAAACAATACTAGTTCCATTGCAATGTTTATACTGTAGCACAAAGTAGTTAGAATTTGCGGTACAGTAGCCGATTTGACATTTTTCTTCTCAGAATTCCAAGAAAGGAAAAATTATGAAATTCGATATGGCGACTGAAACCGAGTCTTATGGGTGCTCCTTGCAGACGCTGAAAATGCGTCGTAGTGTGGCCGTAAATTGAAATTTTTTTCTACAAAATTATTCCACGCGCGCCCATTGTGCCAAAGTATGAAAAGGAAACACACATCTGTCAAAGTCGGAATGTCATTGTTAAGACACTGTGATCCTCCAACATGGCTAAAAACGGCCTTTTCAGACTGCCGTACTTCACATTGTATTAATCAGTTGTATGTAGAACACAGATTGAGACATGCGCAGAACTTAGTTGCAGACTTTCCACCAATAAAATTATATGGCCACCGCTTGGAGTCCCTCAGTAAAAATGGATCGCCGGGAATCTTGCTCAGAGAGACAGATTTAGTACAGTCAACCATATATAAGTTTGTATAGGACGAAACAAATATATATTTGTACCGACAAATTATTTGTTGACCGAAACATGTATAAAACGCGCAAATTATTGACTTTGTTGGTCCAACAAAATGTATATTTAACTAGACTAAATATGCGTAGGCAACCAAATTTTCGTTGGCTATTTACAAACGTACATATGATTGACTGAACCAAAAGTTTTTCTCTGTGTAGTTCGGCGCTTGACTCGTAGATGCGGTGCGGAATTTGATGCTCTTTTAAGGTCACCCTTACAGTTCCGTCGCTTTTAAGTCTCTGACGCACGCTTAGGCGGCGCCCTTAAGGGTGTTCAAGTGCGATAAAATCATAATTTTATATTTTTATGAAATATTGTTAGATTTGTAGACGATACTTGTGAGTAAATTTTACTCTTACGAAACGATTTTAGCTCTCATAGTTTTTCCTTTAACGGGGTGTCAAAGTCAAAATTTGCTTGTTACGCTGCCATGCAAATAGCGAAAACCAACTGACCCATATAAACAAAATAATTCACTGCGATATTACATCCCATGAGCTATACAATAAAGGATTTAAATGACCATAACGTAATAATTGGGTTTTTAATCGCAAAATACAAGAAAAATATTGAAAATTCAAGAATTTTTTAAAATACAAAAATTGTTTACTGGATTTTTAAAAAATATTTTATTACGTTGCCCGTCATATGTTATTTCACGGTGAATTATTTCACTTATGTAAGTCAATTGGTTTTCACAATTTGCATGGCAATAGAACATGCCAATTTTGACTTTGACGCACCGTTATGAAAAAACTATGCGAGTAAAAATTGTTTCGCAAGAGGAAAATGTACTCATAAGTATCGTCTATAAAACTAACAATATTTCATAAAAATATAAAATTATGATTTTATCGCACTTGAACACCCTTAAGAGTTAGTGTACCAGGCGCGTGAGACGTGATGTAGCGTGGTACGGAAAGTAATTTTTTTGTGCAACTATTAAAATTGTTTCCAATGCGTTTATCTACGAAAAGGAGACACACTTCAAAATGTGTCCCAATGATTTTAAAAATGCTTTCCGACAAATAAAAACAAGATTTCCAAGCTCCTCAAAAGTGCTTAAAATGACTTTTTTCACGTTGTTGTAGCTGAGAAAATATCAACTGTAATCGGAAAAATAAATCATAGAAACCTGCATTGGTCTTTACCACATACTTTCCTCAAATAAAATGTTAGGGTCATCGCTTAAAGTCCTATTGAAAAACTGTTTCTACGAAAACACTGCACGCTAGTTTAGTACTGTGCGCCTAGAGGCGATGATGTGTTTGACGGACGTGTTATATTCGACTTACAGCCATCCCCGTTCCCTTGCTTCGAACGTAAAAAAAAAGCTAGCGTCCACTAACTCGTAAGTTCTGAGAAGAATCACGTGAAGTAAGCACGGAACAACAGCGAAACGCAAATGGCAACATGATATCATCGAGAAAACACGCCAGCCTGTAGCTACATCTGACAGTTTTCCTTCACGTGTAGTTCAAGAACGATCCCACAGGGAATTTCGTTTATCACCGGAGCCATCAGGCATATTGTGGTTTAAATGTCTATGTAACAATCTTGGCCTTAAAACTCAAACACAGAAAAATGCAATTGCCAAACTATTTCTTCAGATATGTGTACAAACAGCGGGTAGGGTGAGTTCATTAATTGACGTAGTAAGTAACGAAATGCTTAGCAAATTTTGTTTGTTAGCAAACAGCGTATATTTACAGAAACAGACACAACAACGCTACGTTAGAAAATATACGTATTTAAAAAGTAAAATTTCAGTCAGCCTTATATCTTGCTGAAATAAAAATCAATCCTAAATGGTTTTATTTAATTTGTACAGATTAACTAATACTCAGTGTTTACACATAAAATAGGAAATCAGTTCTGAAATTCGTCAAACTCGTTCCTTGCAGAAGTTATTGTTCATGGAATTACCGGAAAACACAAACTAAATCACAGTTTTTCTCATGGGTAGGTACCCTTACATGCCGTAAAATAGGTCACGTTTTTATAACTAGTGTATGCAATCTTTGCACGTTAATTCAATTATCAAGTTTACCTACATAAAATTGAGTGTGATTACTTTATTTGTTGTTTCTTGAACATGTTGTTTAATTCTTAAATTTCGGACATATGCTGTAAAGGGCATTTTTCGAACGATTTCTCATTTTATCGGGAACAACCAAGTGGCGTTTCTGCATTGATTTTTTTCAGTTTATTTCCTGAAGTAAAAAAAAGATTTGTGTGTCTGTTGATTACATCTTTGTAATTACTCACGTAAATTAAGTATCCTTCATAATCAGCTGTCCTCATTACAACAAATCACTGACGGTTAAGTGTAATAAAATTGCTTCATTATGTATGAATAGCTAATGTTCCTATTTTAACGAAAGTGTGGTATCTACAAGAGCAAAATATTGTAGGAACAATCCAGGAAGCACCAAGAATTAAATTGAACTGTTTTACTTACTTTGACATAAGTAGAGTACTTACTCCTCTAATTTTCTGTAATAACTGCAGTGGAGTGAATATGCATGGCTGTAACGTAACTGCTAAGGTAACCGACAAAACATAATAAACCCACGTCGGGCAGATAAATAAAGGAGAAAGTTGCATACCTTCAAGAGAGATGTGAACTAGGGTTGCATACGTAAAGGGGATGACGGAGGAAGGCAAAAGGGGCAGGGACGCGCTTTATAGCAGATCACACCCTTTCAGGCCGGACCAGCACGCCATTATTCCGAGCGTGCTCGAGTAAGAGTGTGGCGAGGGGAAATGTAAGGGGGAGGGGTTGGCAGGATTGCGAAATATTGACGCGGCTGCCCACAGGGTGTTGAGTTGGACAGCGCCGCGAAATGGCTGACTGTCGCTGCAGCCTCTTCAGACCTCTGGTGTTACATCACTACCGCTAACGAGCCGAGAGGTCATTACTAGCCCACAAGTCACGCTAGGTCGCCACTTCAATATCACCAGAGAGCGTGGGGAAAAATATTGTTGCTAAGAGGACTGTGTACTTAGCCGTTGGACGGTGTTGGTGAGTGTCACGCGAATACTTTTTTACGCGAAACCGCCGAACCTATTCTTGTTGTTGTTATCTATGAAAAGAACACCCACTTGAAACTACGTACGCCACTTTTTGAAAATACAGTATGCTTGTTAGTAACATGATTTTGGGGCCTTTGGAAATGGCTAAAAACGACTTATTTAGACTGCTGTAACTCTGAAACTACGACCTGAATCCGTAAATTGCAAAATAAGGTGCATGCATTGGTCTTTCCTTCATAATATGCAAAAATAAAATTTTCGGGTCACCGCTTGAAGTCTCACAGGAAAAAGAGTTCTACGAAAACATTTCACGCCAGTTTAGCTGCGAATAGAGACCATGTGCCTATCATCGAGAGTGGTGCTCTGGCTCTTATCACTCCGCTGTTACCGCGCGTCAACCGCGGATATCTGAAACCGGTACACAGCACTCTTAAGAGCCCTGTACAGCTGGTGCAATGAACTGTGTTGCAGTGTGTTAGGAGAAAGTGTATTTAAATGCGCGTGCTACATATTTCAACGCTACAAGCATTAATCTATAAGTGTAGGTTTCTTGAAGCCAATTTGCGAAAATTAAAGAATATCAATCCTAGACAATAGTTTTAGCCAACTTTTTAAACAAAATTGTTTCCATTATTACGAACTTCTGAGGCACAATCTCTGACGCCGGAACCTCGTGCATTTAACTGCGGCGCAAGAGATCACGCGTGACGAATAAGTAATTCTGGATAAATATTTACTTAAAAAGTTGGCAAATATCATTATCTAGGATTGTCATTGAGTGTTGTATCCATATTGGCTTCGAAAAAAGCGTAGAAATGAATTTATATAAATCCAGTGTTTATTTATCTACTATGCACTCTTAAGGGATAGTACTAAACGTGCGTTCGATATCTTTACCTACGAAAAGAAATCACGTTTAAAACTATGCTTCCCAATTTTTATTTGTTACATGTCATGCTTAGAAACATGGTTTTCGAGCATCTCAAAATTTCCGAAAACAGTTTTTTTTTCAGACTGTTGTCTCGTAAAAAATACGAACCGGAATCGTAAAATGAAATTAGAGAAGCATGTTCTGGACTTAACTGCACACTTTCAATAAACAGAAAAGTAGAGTCACCACTTAAAGTCCCAACGACTGAAACACTGCACGCCATTTTAGCACGATCGTACATGAAGTGAGAGAGTGAGTGAAAGAATTTGGTCAGCACTTAACATCGAGGTATTTAGCGCTGGTGAGGGGTGACATGACGTGAGTGTGGAGCAGCGCCGGAATGAATGGGCGGGGGAAACGGGAGATCCCCGAGAAAACCCTCCAACCAGCGGCATAGTCCGGTACCATTCCCACAGGCGAAAATCCGGGGACCGACCCCGCCGGGAATCGAATCCGGTTCGTCTTGGTGGGAGGTCTGACCTCTCGGCCACCGCGGCCCCGACCGCGCACATAAAGGCGACACGGCTGTTGACGCACGAGACAGTGTAGCTCTTATCGTCTGCCTCTTTCTGTACTTCAAACACATCATCTGATGTCTACTGTATAGAGTTCTTAAAATAACGGTTGTTTAAATATTAGTTTCCGTTTTTGATATACAAATATAGAAAGTCAGTGGCACATTGTTTAAAATTAGTTTAAGTAAATTAACAAATTTACTTTTATCTTTTTAATCCTTTACCATGTCCGTGCAAGTAACTGGTGTTAAGATTACTGAGTTTTAGAAATTTTATAATTTTTTTTTTCACAGTATGCCGTATGTCGTAATGGATTTGAAAAAATTATGTAATGTTTAGGGAAAGGAATATTCAGCGAGTTCAACGACCTGCATGCAAGAATCCATGGTTCTGTACACACTCAAGACCCAACCATTGGCCTATTACCTGCTACTCACAGCAACAACAGATATTGTACGAATAGACGGGTCTTAGATATGCTTAACACAACGGATTCTAACATACGGGTTATTGAAGTCGGGAAACTCTCTTTTCCCTAGTAATGTTGACCGAGTTATTGACACTAAAAGCGATTCGGGATAAAGTGAGCACTAAATAAAACCCTGCCAAAGTTATATATCCAGCCAACTCGTATCTTTCCGCACGTAACGTCTAGCGACGGGACAGATCTAACCTCTCTGGACACATCACTTGATGTTTGCGCGTGCAAGATATATTATACAGTCGGTAGGAACCTACAAAGTTTGGTTTAAAAAATTCATTAATTCTAAAAAATACAAGTAATTCGATTTCGGTATAATTTGTTTTAGTATTGTCGTATTTAAATAGAAAAACCCATGGAACTAAATTGTTTAATTTCACTGTCAACCACACAAGCAGTAAGGCAACTAGAGTTAATGTAGAATTATATGCAGTAACGGCTAGTTATATTTTTTAACGGTTACATTTTTTATGCTCACTTTATCCCGAATGACCTACAGTAGATTTTTTTTTTTGCAATGACACGTGTTAGGCACACATAATGTTTTGTTGGTGCATTGATTTTATTTTGTTTTGTATCAGACTATAATTTTATTGTGAATTTGACTTTTTCCAGTAAAATTATTTATTTTGCTGTTAATAACATGTCGTTTTAATTTCCATATTCTCAGTACACAGTCGTAAAAATATAACGCAATTGATATTTACGGAAACAATAGGATATCCACGTTAGGAGAGGTAAACATTAATAAGTCAGTACCACTACACGGTGGAAATATATGTTCCGCTTGGACAGGAAATGTATTCAAATGCCAATAGCGTGCGACGGCATATATCCAATCGAGTGTTTACTATCATTAATATTCAAGGGACTATTTGACAAAGCAGACGGATATGTTCGCTCGATCTATGAGCAGTAATGGGTTGTTCCATTAAGCTTTACCGCAGATATTTACGCGTAACGTGCAGATAAGTACAAGGTTAAGATTAGGGTCTTACCTGCCGTGTCGAGTTTTCATATTTACGTATTAAAACTTTTTTAATTGAAATGATTGATAATGTGTTGTAACATTTTAACATTACAAAGTTCTTTGAATTGTGTCACCAATTTTATACCTTCATTGCCTGATGACTCCGAAACAACGACCTAAGTCACCAAACACAAAAACGTTTATAAGAAGTACATTACATAATTCTTAACATTCAATTCTTTCTATTCTATTTTTCTGCAAATCTGTAACTCTGTAGATATTTATTTATGTGTTGAAATTTATTTAACACCTTCAATCAGCGTTATTGTTAAGTAGTTTTGATTTTCTTCCATATTTTCATGTGAAGACTGAAAATGCAGACGTTGGCTTACGTATGTCTACGAGCCCCAACTGACAAGAACTTGAACTATTGCTTTATGATTTTTTTATAAATTTATGTGTGTGTTTTGTATATCATATCAATATTATTCGCTATACTGTATATTGCAAACATTACTTGTCCTGGATCATTGTGCAAAAATGTTAGGATAAATATCCAAATTATGCAAAAACTAACCTATTTCCAATTGAAATTATGTAAAATTAAATTTGCACTTATTTTTTGTCTTTATGAATTTATTGCAAAGACTAATACATACTTCCCAAAAAATTCTGCATAGGGTCAAGCGTTTGTAGCAGAGATTATTAAGGCTACAAAAGAAAGAAACACTTACCGTACTACAAAATTATAACTTTCTGTTGTAAAATTAATACCTGCCTAAAACCAGTAATTTGAAATTGGTTTGTATATACTCCGTCTTAAGTCTTTGCACAGTGTCACTGTATTGTATTCAAAGACCGCGTTAATTGCTTAAGTAATGCCTAACTCTGTATATTCACCTGGTATATTTTATTAGCTTATGTAATATTTTTACGAAGTAGTTGCTTATGACTTTATAATTATCACTGCCGCATGTTTTTAATTTATAACACAGGGGATTTACTTCCTAATACCCGTATATACCAGCACACTAAACATTGAATAAAATTATTTTATCTATTTAAAGCATGTGGTTTTTGTCCTTTTAAAATAACCTTAACATATAAAATGAAGTGTACTGACACACTCACTCATCAACGCACAGCCCAAACGGCTGAACCTAGAACTATGAAATTTTGAGGGAAACTCCCCTTTACCCCGCTGCCATCCTCTAAGAATGTATTATTCGAAATTCGATAATTAAGGGAGTGAAAAGGGGTGAAATGTGTTTTCAAGGAATCCCTGATATCTCATTAACCGGGAAAGCTAACATAATTTTTTAACTTCAAAATATTTCCCAAAGAAATGCATATTTGTGAATTTTTCGATTTTGCGAAGTTCGAAAATTAAGGGGGTGAAAAGTCGTAAAATGTGTTTTTCATTAATCCGTGATTTCCCTTAAAATTTTAAGATAGTAAGGTGTATTTTTCTTTAACATAATGCTTAAGTAAATATCTAAAATTATTTTTAGAATTTTTTGAAATTAGTTTTTGAAAGATCTTAAAAAATAAAACGTGTTTTAATTAATCCCACTTATCTCCTAAACCAGTGGAAATATTGAAATGGTTTTTGTTTTAAAATAATATCAATAATGATCATGGAGAAATAATTCAACAGTTGTTTCTATTTACCAAGCTACTCAAAAATACAATCTCACTGGACTGTAGCCTGTATATCGGAAAGAATTATCACGGCCTGCCTTTAAGCATTCACTCAGGTATTGAAAAGGGTTTGAGGTGTGGGAGGGGTGGGGTTACGGGTTCGTATCCCGTGCAAGACTTTGCGATGGGAATTACTATGACATCATACGAGCATATTGCGCGCGCTGTTTACACTTAGCTAAGACAATTTATAGTTCACTGTTATTGAGTACGCTAGCTATTAAATGCCTTCATCACATATTTTTATCAAGAGTTACTGTTTACAATACATATTTTCACTCGGGCAAAGCCGCAGCCGGGCAGCTATTTTATAGAGAAATAAAGATGAATTAAATACGAATATATTCTGCAGTTAAAGTACGCTCAGCGAAGTGAAATGGATAGCGCTGTTTTTATTTGTTGTTTAAAGATATACAGAGAATATAGTAACACCATCAATTAGTACGTAATTAACATTTACTTACTCTTTTATATAGTACACGCGAACGAAGCCGCAAAGGGACAATTAGTGATATGATAAAATGTCTTCTATCCTGAAGGAGAATCCACTAACATGCAACATAACACATATGACGAACTGAACCGTCTATGAGGACATATGTATGTATGTATATTATATATATATATATATAAGTTATATATATAACTGTACTTCGGAGTCACAAGACACTATGTCTCACTTTTTCTCAAAGTGCACTTTTCAACATAAACATTAACACAGTATAACAGATACGTAACGAATATACGCACACATGTGCAGGCCTATACACACATATATAACTTATGTCAGTCTGCTAGACTTTCCAATCTGTTCATATACCTGAAGACGGAACCAAATGGGGCTGAAGCTAGCGTAGTGGCTAGAGCGCTCGCCTCTCACGAAGGCGATCCGTGTTCGATTCCCAGCGGGGTCGATCTCTGGATTTTCGCAAGTGGGAATTGTGGTGAACGATGCAGCTGGTCGGTGAATTTTCTCGGGGATCTCCTGTTTCCCCCATTCCGGCACTGTTCTATACTCACATAATGCAGCTCCTCACCAGCTCTAAATACCTAGATGTTAAGGGCTTCGGCTCGAGTTTCTACACTTTTTATGATAATTTTTTTAAACATAAACAGGAGTCGAAATCGTAATATCGCTCTGTAGCTTTCTTTTTTTACTACGCACTCAAATTTTGTCGAGACAAAATACAGTATTGTGGTAGTTAATTAATTAACTAAATTTCAATTTAATTGTTAAATAATCTAAATTCATTATAACTTTTGTCTCAAAAATTACATTTCACAGTAAAACCAATTTGCAACAAAGTTACGGCTCAATTTTACGATACCGGCTTTCGATTGGGTACAAAAATATTACTCTTTGAGGAGCCAAGAAACTCGGGCCGTGCTGGTCATAATCACTTCACTTCACGGGAATAGATCTTACTTCCCGAAACGTCGAATCGTCTATAGTCATAGGAAGCCAGTTACTATGCGTTTGTTTTTTCCTTTGTTCTTTTGTCTATATTCACATCCATCCGTGCGTCTCTTCGTTTGAATTGTCATCATTGTTTGAAAGTCTATAATAATAAAAGAAAAATTTATATCGTGGTAAGCTTTTTACTAAAACTATTTATAACGCCGTACTTCCAATACAAGTAGAACTTGCTATTGGAATGCGTTACGCCGGCTAAATACTTGTCCAATAAAACGATAAGACGGTAATAGCCATCTTATATATATGTGTATGTGTGTGTGTATATATATATATATATTAAACTCGCTTTAAGTGGACACCTTAAGGGGGATTGATCCCTGTCAGATCGGTTTTACGGTTTTTCTTATAAATCAGGAAATAGACACATTGTTTTACTTTTTTCACGCTGACAAGGCATAGTTTATTGTTTCATTCACTTTTTGGAATCCATATGACATTGTTTCTGTTAATTTTGTGGCCTTTGTAGTTGCTCCCGTAAATAAAGTAATGCTTCTTTTTCAGCTGTTTCCCGTTGCAAAATAATGAATATAGTATGGTTCCAGCAATTACAGAAAATCGATTTAGTTTGTATCTATGGCTTGTCGTGACAACAATTTTGGTACATCGACTGGAACAGAAGTTATCGAGAAGAAACAGATAAATCCAAGGTGGTAGGGATCAATATCCCTTAAAGCGCGCATCAAAGCCAAGCAAGGAACTGGCGTACAATATTCCCGCCGATCCATGTTTACTGTGGGACTTAAAGCGATGACCAAATCATTTTACTGGTGAAAAGCCTGTAGCAAAGCTCATAGCACATTTCGATCTGAGTTTTCTATACATCCGGGTAGTACATTTTTAAGTATGGACGTCTGAAAAGGCCGTTTTTAACTATGTTGAATGGCTTCGAAACAGTATTGTTAAATAGCATGGCGTCTTAACAATGAGAGTTCGTCCTTGCCTGAAATGTGGCTCCTTTTTGTACATTGACAACGAACCCACCAACTTGTTTACGAAGACACTGCAACGAATTTGAAGTGCGTTGTAGTCGGTGCCCTTAATATCAGGTTGCTGCGTACTGAAATAAACGTTTTTCAGCATTACTTTATGAACACCGAGCCCGAGCACTTAAATGATGTTTAGAAGTGTTGCGAGTAATAATTTCGCTTAACTTCAGCCTGTATCGAATGACAAACAATGATCATATTCACAATAAAACAACAAAACACAGAAAAATGGGCAAACTCTTAAATCGCTTACGTAAATGCTTCTTGAAAGGAATTTTACGACCAGGAAAGTTATAACATTTCTACGTTTTTTTTTTTTTTTAATTTGAACCCTTTGTTTTAATGATTGTTTAAGTATTTATTACATGCCGCGTAGCCCTTTATTAGTTTGACTTCAATAGACAAAATAAAGTTTACTAAATCACCTTCCTTCCTATGTGTTTTCCTTAAAACTTATGAAACCGTGGAGTTTATGAAACTCTGTACCCATAAAATACGTAATAATGCCACACGTGTTTAAGGTTTTGGTTTATGTCAATGTTTGTTTTGAAATTGGCAACCCTTTTAATTTTTGTGACTGTGATATACACAGTTCGACCGTTTTAAACATAGTTTATAGTCATAGTTTATCACCTAAATATTAAATAGGAGTTCATGTTTTGGTGATTCATTAATTTTTGAATGATAAGACCATATGGATAAGTACATTTATGTAATATGATGTGAAATCTAGAGCAACATAATATATTTTATTATTATTATTATTTTTAATTTTACCATCTAAGTTTTGATATCCCTGCAAAATTATTTTGTAGTAACTACAAAATAACTCTGTGGTGGCCATAATATTTTACTGATGGCAGAAGAATGTTTTTGTGGTGACCATAAAATAAATTTTGCAGGTTTTGTAGCTGCCAGTAAATATTTTTTTCCGCGAAGAGTAGGCCAATATTGTTATTAGGCCGCTATTTTTGGTAAATAGTATGAAATTCTTTACAACAGTATTTAAACTATCATTCTTATCATAAACTAACTTTATCATTTGACAATTAACCATCTGATATTTGATTTAAGCAATTTTTGTCATAATATGTTATATTTCAATAACAATGCAGAAGGTTGTAACAAAACACTTCTAAACTTGCAGCATAATCTGAACATTGAATTCCACAATTTTGGAAGACATCATGACATATATAAAATAAGTACTATACCGTATTTCAGGTACAACAGAACCGAATGTAAGCAAAATATTTTATGTTTTTAAAGTTTAGCATCCAATGTTGTATTTCAGTAGGCTTGTGTTTATTATAGTTCGTGTTTCATTTTGTAATATATGAAGGTCAAATATAATGAACGATTTTATGTCCAGTTTTTTTACAACAACTTGGGGTACTTAAATTTTTTTTGGGTAAATTCGCACCAACATGAGAAATGTAGGCACATTTACTATGCTAGGAACTTATTGTTTTCTGTGTGAATAGCGAATAGATGTAAGTGATAAATCCAAGTATTATTTAAAAAAATTTTAATTATGATTCTGATATGCATTTACGCGGAATGTATAAGCTGTAAAAAATTTTATATTCTCTGAAAAATTCTGAATGTAAATGTACATTGTTAAATAATGCATATTTGGTCACAGAGCGTTCTTGATATTTAGACATTTCTAAATTCAGTGTGACATCCTATTTTCGTTTGTACTGACGAACACTTATTTCACTCAAGCAATGGACTGCTTACCGTACATGTTACCATCTACAGATGACTAAAACGGCTTGTAATAATTTACCAGTTGAAGTCACAAAAATTCGCAACTCTAAAAGACAACATACGAAACGAACCTGCTGCATCACGCGATGACGCCAATGTATTTCAGAGACCACCCTTTATTTTACGTCGCATGCTGAACTTTTTCTAGTGGTACGACCCGATTCAGTATAAGTCATGTGTCGTGCAATGCTAGAAAGAATCGAGGGAGGAATGTTTCGTGAAACGTTGCAATGCAATGCGGTTTGCAGGTCCAAGGATTGAAGACCGCGAACCTGCCTTTTCTCTTTCATATTTTCTTGGACAAAATGCATCGCTGCTAAAATAAAACAGCATGGCAGTAAAACATTAACTATGAATAGAAATTCTTATGTTAGCAGTAAAGTAGTTCAATGGCGATTTAGAGGTGTAAGGAACGCTCGCATTTTGGCGTACTGTTATATAACTGCGGTTAACTTGCGAACAACTAAGTCTGATCAATTTAAAACTTAGTTATAAATTTTAAACGTCCTTTTTGCGATTTTGGGACTCATATTAGATTCAATGTGATAAAATAACGAAACCGTGTTATTGTTCAATAATTATGTTTGCTTTTCAAACACAATTACGAACATTAAAAAAATTAAACAACATACCATACAACTTCCAAATCATTAATTAGTCACTAGCGACCCCATAAAATAGTAACCTGGAATGAGGTTTGATCCTCGTCTATGAAGACATTTTAGGCACCTATAGAAATTTCGCTGCAGTAGGGTAGGTTATCTCAGTCACGTGACATGATCAGATTTTGTAGATTACCGGGATTTTATGAACCTCTGGAATGCTGCTCTAGCTCGTAAGATACCGGGAATCCAAATAAATCCTACATATGTACATGATAAATATTTCGTATGAAGTGTATTCTTTACACGGAATTCTATATATAATATTAGTTTTATTTGTTGATCGAGTGGTCATCAGTTCAAATTTCGAACACAGATAAATTACAATTGTGTTAAATTTCGAACACCTTAAACTTCAAATTTTTGCTTACCTACTCTATCATCGTGAATTTTCATAAGCGCCTTATAGGCCTATAGTTACACACAACCTAACACATGGGCAAAACCTGGAAGAGGAATCAACCACGGACACTGTTTAGGGATCATCCAATCATTCACCTGGAGTGATTTCATAGAGCCATGAATAAGTAAAATAATGATAGCCAGAGACTGTAACAGAACCCGGGTCCTTCCTAATACGAGTCCAGCGCGTCACCATTGCGCCAACTCTCTTGGTAAATTTGATAAATTATGCGTAGTTAACAACATAAAGTATTTCCATCGAACGCCTTAATTGTGTATACAATCATTACTAAACGAACATAACATTTTGATACAGTTTTACGACAGAAAAAATTGCCAAAATTACATTAATATTTTTAAAACGATGTTGCTCTTTTTTACACCTACTCACCCTGATAAAGTAATTTAACAAAAATATTACATCTACTGAAATTACATATTAGTAGTTATTGACTACTTTACTGCTTTTCATAAAGAATGTAACATAGCTACCGCTAAATGAAGGTCAACATCTTCATCTATGCCAGGAAAATTATGCTCAGTCTATACAACATTTGATTAGTCATTATGTACGGATTATTTGTAATTTATTTACTCACTGAATACACACTAAGCGGTCAGTAATAAGTATTTTTCTATAATACTGGCAGTACTAACATCACATCTCCTCAGTAGCTTCGTTGCAAAAGCGCTATATAGTTTCCTAAGTGTTCCTAAATTTGTTAACTAGCTTTTGTTTCAAGGTCTGTGGTTGTTAAATAGTGTTAAGAACTTACGGAAGTCGATCTAAGCTACATTGGAAGTAAACATTGGTTATAAAGTTACCAGTATTCGTAAATTTTAACCCTAAAATCTCATTATATGTATAATCTCTTAAACAAGACAATTATACGATATTTTTATATTCCATAGCTTACACCTGCACGCTTATTTACGCTCACTGATTAAACAAGCATTTTAATGTTTGCTGTGTAAAACGGGTACTAATGTGTTCTGAAGAGCAATAGTAAACTATGCGATTGTTTTTGTATTCAACAACTGTTTTTACCAATGTGCAAATGAACAACACAACGCAATTTTCACAATTTTTTTTAGCTTTATTATTTCAAATATGTTAAACTAGAGTCGTATCGTGAACATTCGTACTATTATTTAGTCTCTTACACCAAATTACACTTAATTATTTCTTAATCCTTCAATATAGTTATTCCCGTAAAATTATTGAAATGATAGCTAAATTAAAAACTGAATACGCAATAAAACTTTGCCAGTGGTAAATAAAATATGCAGGAATAAAATTACCGTTAATACCTTAATTTCAGATATGTTACGAATTACTATTAAAGAAAGAATATAAATTTTTAAAATTTAATGCCATAGGTTGGAATAAAAACCGCAAGTTCTTTATTGCACACAGTTGAACTCCAAAAATAATGACAGAAATTTATATATTTAGAAGCACTCTCATAATTTTATTTTACTCTGTTTACAAATGAATTTTTAATTGCGTTTATTTGTTTTCCCTCTCAACACAATGGATGGACAATTACGATTACAACTTAACCACTTCACATGAGTGTACATAAAACTTGTGTTAGTATATAGAATGAAAGTGAAACTGGCTGAGGAAAGAATAGAGGGAGGTCGATTTCAATCATCCGTGTAATAGCTCTCGTTCCGAAAATCCTCTGGAATATTGTTCGCGGACAACAGAAGCAGAGAACGTCAATTAGGTCGCGTCGGATACGGGACAACTTGTCGTGACCCGAAACCTTCAGGGGAATGATTGGCTGGTAGGAAGGGAACGGGCTAAAGTGTATGGTGAAAAGTGAACGGCAAGGAAATTTGATCCGTTATGTTCACTGAAACGTTAACTTTAATGCCCAAACCGAATGCAGGGAATGGAAATACTACTCTTATATTCCATTGGCATTGAAATATATATGTATAGTTAAATTTCCCCATGCTGAGCAAAATTGTACACGATTAAAATATTACTCAGTAATGCACTTTTGGTAAAATATTTATTAGAGTTACTGTAAGAGAGTTAACATTTTTACTGTTACAGAACCACAAAGCTGCGTATCTGCTAAAGTAAAACAATTCACATTTAAAACATCACGTTAAGTACTTCATGACTTACGTGCAGTAGTAAAGAGAAAATTATTTGGAATTTATTTCACTATACGTAAATTGATTTTCGTATACTTTAAATTTTTGACTGTCCACGAGATTTCGTAATCGTCTAAATTATAATAACAAAGGTTTCCTTATACGATGTTTGTAAATAACTTGGTTTGATGTTATTTGTGAGACACAGAAAATGTAACATTATAAAATGAAAAAAATATATTCTTCTACAGTAAGTACAAGAGTACTGTCCAGATAAAAAAAGAGTCATTGATTAAGAAACATTTCTTCTCTGCGCGTTTATTTTACGAGGGTGGTATTGCTTTCCAAGACAGACAATATAATTCCACGTACAAACATAATAAATAATTGCTAATACACTGCAAATAAGTAATTTTTTACTATTTTGGTTAGTATTTTTTCTTGATTTAACCGATTTCCTCTAATAATGTGATCTAATATATTTCACGCGCAATAAATGCCTCTAAATTTTTATGCAATTTCAACATTTTACTGATTTACTTGATGTTAAAATCTGAATATTTAATACCACATAATTTGAGCACAAATAAAAAAAAAAAAAATGCGTCCATATTATTACCAGAAATTGGTGGTTTTGAAATTGAATCGAATTAGTTGTTTATAAGTTGACCAAAATAATTTATTTACCACGAGAATTAAGTACTAATTATCTAGAGGAACAGAACATTTTACTTGTCTCTTAAGCATAAAGTCTGTCACAACCCACAAACGTTGAGGATAATATAACTTACAGCAAAATAGTTTTTCATTTTTATCACATTTATTTATAATCAGTTTCTTATTCCGATACAGTTTCCATTTTGATATTTCACGCAAATAAAAAAAAGTACACGAAAGTAAACTATACAATAAATAGTTCCTGACATTATACCCAGTTGTGTGTCGCCGTCTCTAATGATATCAATGTTGACGAGACGAAAAACTCACTTATCTTACTATACAATAAATGGATAGAGTGGCAGGCACGTACAGAAAAATGTAAATATAACTGAAGTTTTTTTTAATAATAGAAAACAATCACTCAAGTTTTAGCAGTGTTACAATCAAAAAAACAGAATTTATTTTGATACATTAAGATACTGGTGATGTGTGTTACGTTCTACCTGTATTATTACTTTCTGAATTCAACATGTTCTTGTCATTTAATAAAATGAAACTAAATTTACACTTAGATGACTAGGATAAAACTAGAAGCGTTGCAGTCACTTCGATCTGAAAAGTATTTGTTAGCAGTATATACTAATATATATTACATATTTCTAGTATCATCGTAATGCAGAAACTATTGTTTGCTGAAAAATTACCTGCTAATATCACGATACAAAATCGAAACAATGGGTTTTCATTAGCAATCTAACACAAATAAATGTTTGTAATTATATACGCTGAACGGTTCTTCTCATAATGTTTAGAAATTTAAATATTTAAAAAATACTAACGTTTTGTTAACGCATAGTGACATTAAACTACATCAAATCTGAATGAAACTTGGGAAAATATTTCCACGAGTTGCTTGTGTTCACATATGTAATTTAGTAAACGGCTTTCATAGCTTACTAAAGCTGCAAAAATAATTAACCTTAAATTAACTGGACACTTGCGTGATTAATTTCATGCACTTGTTCATCTTCATCGCACAGGCCAATTAAAACGTGTCGTTTTTTTCTTGCGAGTAACCAATATAATACAACATTAGGTTGGTATATTAAAATTTGCAACATGTAATGAAAAAATGCAGGGCCTTATCACTCTCTGAGCGAAGATCTGAGCTTAACAATTAATAATAATATACCAAAATAGCTGATATTGATATGAATAATTGTTAAATTAACATGAACTATGTGGTAACCTTATATCCTAATAAAAAACGTGTGAGGGAGTTTATTACGACTGGCATTACTATTTTGTAAATCTACGTTAGAAAAAAAAAGGGGATTTTCGCATTGCCGTAATTTCCGGTGATATTCTGCTACCATTTCGTAAAAAGTGTTACATGAGTCAACTTAATTGAAGCACGCACTGAGACGTAGTAGGTATGAACGTATAGGGTGTGAGTTACAGAATATGATTAAGTTTGGCCATATGTTAATAACTATTAATCAGTGTGTCATTGAAAGGTTTTGAGGGGGGGGGGCAAGTTGTCGAACCTAAAAAAACAAGAGGGCGGCTATTTTTGTAAGAAAAATCTTTTAAAATGAGTATTTTCCGTACAAGCCAATAATAATGACAATAACTCGAAATAAATAGTTTTATGGAGCAAATAAATAACATAACGTTTTCTACAGTGTCAATATAAATTATTTCAGAGATAAAATTTATATTTTAGAGGTTTTATAAATTAAAGCAGGCACACAATTTAAGTTTAGGGTATGGTGTGTCACAGCATGTAGACTGTGCTCTCATTCGTTGAAATGACAGCTATTAACAGTAGACACTTATTAGTAAAATTTTTAATTTCTATGGCAATTTTGCAGTGTGTTTATACAACCTGTATAATAATAAATATTGTTATGAGACTATTTATCTTGTTAAATTGCAGAAAAAATGTGTGTAAAACGAGTCGGCTATATTTATGTCGCTTAGACTTAACAGAAAAAACACCAAAATGATTATTTTTAAGAAGAGTGTAATTCAATATTATTTTTATTTTTTGCATTATGTTTTAGAATGCTGTTGAAATGGACGAGCGTTGTATAATCTGCCAGAAAGATACTACTGAGGATCTTCGATGTGCAGCCAACAGTGATGACAAATCTGCTGTTGTTGAAATCTATAAAAGTTTTATTGAGAACTGGGAACAATTTCGAAATGCTGGCGTATCAGTCCATGTATCATTGCCATTATCAGAATCAACAGCTGATAACCTTATGGTCAAGAAAGCTACATGGCACAAGAACTGCAGGCGTGAGATTCGTCCAGACCGACTTGAACGGCAGCTGAGGAAGAGGAAAGCTGAATCTCTTAGTCCATGTTCAAGTGGAAGTGTGAATAAAGGCAGTGAATCTCTTGCTTCCAAAAGTACCAGGAGAACAAGGACCACATTTTCATCACTTTCAGATGTATGCCTTTTTTGCATGAAACCAGGTGAATAACAAAATGTTCTGCACGCGTTTTAAAAGTTGGATCTAACAGAAGAGCTTAAAGAAAAAGCGTTATTTTTGAAGGATGATAATGTGCTTTTGCAGCTTTCCTCGGGTGATGTTGTTGCCAATGAATTGAAATATCACACATACTGCCTTGTTAGTTTTAATCGCATTTATCAACTTTCTCTGGTGGCGAAAGATGACAGTGACACCAACACTAATGAACAATGTAAGATATTGGAGGAAATTATTTGCATTGTGGAGGAGGATATTAGCGCTGGGAGAAAATACTTCCCTCTAAAGGTTCTGTACGAAGAAATGTATACGAGAGCTAAACGGAGTGGCACACCAACAATTAATCGTACTAGGTTAAAATCTGCGATATTGCAACGCTTTCCTTTAATTCTAAAGGAGGAAGTTGGATTTCGAAATGAAGTAGTTCTCGTAAGCTATGCTCTAATGAAGTACATAGTGACAACGCATTTGAGGCCAACATTTTCATCTGTAGGTTATCGCATTCTTTCAAAAGCAGCTTCAATTTGCCGGCGTGAACTGTTACAGACCAAATATGACTTTCAAAAAGATGGGTTTTCTGCTGACTGTCAGAAAAATTCTGTCCCTGATGTGCTGAAATTTCTAATAGGTATGATCTTATATGGGGCTTCTTATGAGGGTAGCTTTGAAAATGAGCAGATCACTCTTTCAATTTCTCAACTGATTTCCCACAATTCACAGATGTCTAAAGCACATGAAACTCCTCTACCCATATATCTTGGTTTTCTCATTCACTTAAAGTTTAAAAATGCTTATCTGATAAACGAATTACATCGCCTGGGTATTTCTGTGAGTTACAACAGAGTTAAGTACATTGAGCGGAAAATGGGCGAATCTGTTTTGCAACAGTTCAACAATGAGGAAATTGTGTGTCCCACAGAAATGCGTTATGGCCTCTTCACTGTTGCAGCAGTGGACAACATTGACCATAATCCATATTCTACGACCTCAAAAGATTCTTTTCATGGGACAGCAACATCACTATTTCAAGCAAGGAATGATGAACTTGATGGCATCAAAAGAAATTTTCCTCTTGAGACTGGTGCTCCGAAAAATATAAGACTCCCAGATCAGTTTACAACATTGCCTCGACTGGCAGGAGATTTGAAATCTGGTCCAAATATGTTGCCAAGAGATACAACAGACACAAACACTGACATTCTTCCTCGGGAATTACAGAAACAGGACCAATGGGCCAAGCACGTAACTTTATATCTTGATCACAATACAGAAGACACAAGCATACCAGCTAAAATTACTTGGTCGGCATATCATAGCGAACTCTTAACAAAGGTGGAGCCAAACATATGCGGGTTGTTTCCTTTATTCAAAGAATCATCAAATGATCCAAGTATGATCCTACATTCAATGCTTCTAGTGTCAAAAACTGTTCAGTACCTAAATCCAAACCAAATTCCTATTATCACTGGAGATCAACCAATATATGCATTAATGAAAAAACTTCAGTGGAGCCATGCGTCTGTTAAAGATATTGTAGTAATGTTAGGGGGATTTCATACTGAAAAACATACTGCAAGGGCTATAGGAGATATACTGCAGGGTTCCGGATGGACGGAAGCTCTTATCGAAGCAGGTATTTATTCTCAAGGAATAGAAGATGGAATTCTAAAATCTGCACATGTCACAAAGACAAGGTATGCACACCAAATCACTTATGTGGCACTATACACACTCCTCCATGAAGCTCACAACGAGTTATCCCCTGAGACAGAATTTATCACTTGGCTAGATAATAGCAAGAAATGTCCTACTTTTACATACAGGCTTCTGGTAATGCATTTAGAAGCTCTGTTGATGATCTTTGTACGAGCTCACAGGGAGGGAAATTTTGAACTCTATGTAATAACCTTGCAACATATTTGTGGACTTTTCTTCGCCTGTGACCACTACCACTATGCTAGATGGGCATCTGTCCATGTAAATGACATGAAGCAATTGCCAAAGTCAGTCCTTGACGAGTTCAAAATGGGAAGGGTTACTGTAAATAGATCAAAGAAAAATTTTTATTCTATGGCAATCGATCAAGGTCATGAACAACTTAACAAGATACTAAAGGGATCAGGAGGTGTTATTGACTTAACCCAAAATCAAACATCTCTTTTAAATTGGTCTATCTTGTCTCCAGAGGTAAATAAACGACTTGAAGACTTCAGAATTTCTTCTGGGTATTGATATCATGAATATGTCTGTGACTATTTTCATAACGATGAAGGAATAAAAAGACAAGAAGACTTTTTGTATCATGTGAAGAGCATGGTTGATGTTTTACGAAAGAATGGAAACCCGTTCCATGAGTTAAGCAATGACTTGGTAAATCTTCAAGGTCATGTTAGTGATGATAACCACTCAATACTGACCCTTTTAGAAAAGGTAATGAGCAATATGACAAGTTTGTGTCCGATGTCCTATTTGAGAGAAGAGTCCCATTTGACACCCCAATTCGTAGAAATAATCATTTGCTCTTTAAAGTATCTAAACATAGGTCAAGACAATCAATGCATGTTGGAAACCTGAGAGCAAATATTTCTACTCTGGGTCAAATGTTCATAGCTACACAATCCTGAAAAGGTAATATTGAAGATTTTTTCCTCATGAGTGCCAAGATTATCCTCCTTCTATTGCAAACAGTGTTGAGATTATGTATCATGCCATGAAATCTGATGTGCTTCTTTGCCTACAAAATGAGGTTACTTCTGATGAAAACTTGGACATAATTTCAGTTGAACCTTCATGTTATCATACAGTTATTAGGGATGGTGGCGCCATGATTCATTCTCTTTTGCCGACAGCAGGATCACTAACATTTCAAGACTACTTCCAAATGTGTTTCTTGAAGCATATTATAACTCAGTTGAGAATGACCCAAGCACTGCACATAGTTTGGGATTCTTATTTTGCATTTTCAATCAAACATGAGACACGTGATGAGCGAGGCCATGGTACGAGACTTAAGTTAGGTCCAAATGTCAAGCTCCCCAAAGACTGGTCTAATTATTTGCGCCACTCACAAAACAAGCTGGAGTTATTTAAATATTTGAGTGAAGAATCTATTTCTAGCCTTGCTGACATAAAAAGTGATTTTTACATTACTACAAAATATACTGTTTGTCATGTTGGGCCAGGGAAACAGATGTCTGAATCATGTGATCACGAAGAAGCTGACACCAGGATTGTGTTACATGTGATTCATGAAATCAAAGAAGGGGCAAGGACAATACTCATCCGCACTGTAGACTCCGATGTGGTTGTTATTTTAGTACCCCATTTCAAAACATTCACAGACATTGCAGAAGACTGTGAAGTGTATATTAGTTTAGGGACAGGAAAAAATAAAAGATTAATTGATGTTCGATTAATCACAGCAGCCCTCGGACGTCTGAAAAGCCAAGCTTTGCCATTGTGGCATGCTCTTACTGGCTGTGACTCGACTTCGTCTATGAGAGGCAGGTCTAAAAGAATTGCATTTACTGCTTGGAAGAATAGTCCACAGTGTGTAACAGAAACAATGGTGCACATTATGGGAAATCCATTTATTGACATTGATTGTCATAAGCAAGAATTCAAATATAATGAGCAGTTTTTCATCAAGTTATATGGGGTAAATGAAGCGGTCAGTATTAATGGGGCAAGGAAGATAATATTCTGTCACAAAAACCAAAACCCAGAAAAACTACCCCCTACACAGATTGCTCTTTTGCATCATTGCAAGCGTTCTATTTACCAAGCTAGTCTCTGGGCTTGTGCGCACATGAATGCAATAAAAATCCAGATCCTTGTCAACATGGCTGGAAGAAAGAAGCTGACAGACTTTTTTTTCCAGTATGGACAAATATTCCTAAGGTTTCTACTGCTTGTCAAGAAATTGTGAAGTGTGGATGCAAGAAAAAGTGTTCACATGCATGCAGCTGCACAAAAAGATCGTTATACTGTACCTCTCTTTGCAAGTGTTCCTGTGAAAACAAGTGATTTCTTGCATACAAACTTTAGCTATGGTTCTGATGCTAACTTTGTAAATACCCAAAAGTTAATTTCTTGACATTTTTAAGTCTATGGTGAGTGTTCATATTTTATTTAAATTGTTATGTACAGTAAAATACTATGTTTTACCAAGGTCTTACTAGCCTAGAAGGACAAGGATAAACATGTAAAACCACCATTTTTTTCTATTTATCTCTTAAGACATCATTTATTATATCGTTCAAATCATTATAAATAAAACTTTTGACTATTTTGGCCCCAGAATTTAGTCTCTTAAAGATAACTTTTGATATACCTAACTTATAAGGAATTTAAAACAGATTTAGCATTATTATAGCAAAAAATGTCCGCCATTTGGTTTTTTGTGCAATGTCATCTTGGCCTCCCCTCTAATATTCTAAGGAATACTTTAAAGAATGGTTATCAACATATGGCCAAACTTTATCATGACTTGTAACTCCCAGTAATTTTATCATTGTGATTCATACCTACTAACGAATACGAATAAGAAAAAAAACTATTTGGTTAGTAAAGTAATTATTTATATTCAGTTTAAATACATTTGTTGCCTAATATTTTATTATGTATAGAATGTCAAACAATAAATTTAAGGTTTTTCTTGCAACTCATATGTAAATTGGAACTATAATCGCTTTTTCCAGAATTTCTAAGGTGTCGCGTTTAGTTAACTATAGTATATTTATTGGTTGTTGATACCATAGAATGGAATATAACTGCCAGTTAAAAAGGAAAATATTTTACCGTCAGTGATCTGCGTATAGCTGAGTTGAAGATACTTTAATTCATCTCAGCCTCTTCTATCTCTGACCTAAACCTTTCCTCTCCACCCCCTCCGTCATCATCCCTCCCTCCCTTAAAAAAAAAAAAAAAGGCATCCACCGGCCATTTCTGGGAAGATGTCGTTGTGGCCAAGGAAGATAAGTAGTTTGGTCGAATCGAAGTCAACCACACACACATGCTACCTCGCACACACAAGCTCTGAAAGAGGCTGAAAGCAAGGAGAACAGAAAACAACTCCGTCTGATCGCAAACACTGGACAAGAAGTTTTCTGCCGTCATTGCGAACAGGGGTGTGTAAAGTGTGAGTAGCTCATCTGGGCATGCTTCCTACTGATGTTTCTTTGGGGATCACAGCTGCGGAATCAGAATACATTATTTCATTTTATTTATTATTCGGAATAATTCGTTACATTTAAAGGGCAGTTGGAACACCCTGCATCATTAACTATACGTCTGCTACTTTCATATCGGAACAGGGTGAGATAAATTCATATTATTAACTCTTACAGTCCCGGTGTTTTCTAAACTAGCAATGTTTTACATATTAAATGTATATGAACAGTGTTGTACTAAGGCAGACACTAGTGAATAACGTTTTAAGGACGAAAGATTTTTACGAAAGTATCAAACTGTTGGAAATGGCCACATCTCCTAAAAATAAAATTTTTACCAAGAAAAAAAAACGTAATTTTGAAAATCTATTTTTATCAGAATGTTATTTAATAGAAATATGGATCCAAAACCTATCCTTGAAATAGGTCACTAGTTAAACATTCAAAATAATTACCCAGTCTTGCGTGAAAAATGTTTTAATCATCGTGTAGATGTGGCCTTTCTATTGCACTGAAATCGTTTCAAAATTTTATTCAAACTGCTATACATTTTGGGGAGGCATTTTGAGAAACAGTTAAACAAATATAGTTTTGCTTGAACATGTGGCCTCTTCCTATGAACTGCTATCTGACCACTGAATATTTGAGCAGACATATGCGATGTAGAAATGGCTCTTTCACAGGGTACGTGAGACGACATTATTAGAGTGCATTCATGCAATAAAGTGAGTTTATGAAAAAAGTGAAGATGTGGCTTTTTCCAACAAGCTGGTTCATTTCTGCATAAACTTGTAGCAATGCCTTACGCGCACACCTGCAGGTTTGCTACTTTGTAATTAGCAGCGTGTCTTTATCGAAAGACGTTTTCTTATTTGACTGTACCAGTCAGAATAACGTAACTGCGATACCACACGTCTGCGAGTTGCAGTAAAACGTCAAGGGCGTGTAAGAGTTACAAACATTCAGTCACTGACCATAACAGAGAACTGCATATATATGTAGTGTATATATATATATATATACACTAGCTGTCCCTTTGCGGCTTCGCCCACGTGTACTATAGAAAAGAGTAACTAAATTTTAATAACGTATTAATTGATGGTGTTACTATATTCTCTGTATATCTTTATAACAACAAATACAAACAGCTTTATCCAGTCCACTACGCTGAGGGTACTTTAATTGCAGAACATCTTTGTTTTTAATTCATATTTATTTCTCTACAAAATAGCTACCCGGCCGCGGCTATGTCCGCGTGAAATTATGTAATTATGTGTAACATAACCTACACAATTATGTAACAATAACAAACATGTAACATAATCTACAAATTTATGTTAAGAACTTTTCAATCCAGATTCCTTGATCATCATATGTTTTATTTTTTCAGAAGAAATAAAAATATATTTTTTTATTACCACTTCCCAAGATACGTAATATTACGTACAAAAGTGTGTTAATATATCTAACAAACGTTTCTAAGCAATTATGCAAAATAATGTATGGAAGTATAGAAACATCATACAAAGGCATGTGACATAACCACCAAATGTTTTCACATAACCTACAAGAAAAACATTAGGCTACTTATACGAACGTACTAAAGTTTATGGGATGTAAATAAAACACGCAATAAACAAGTACACACCTCTCTGTGGTCACTTCTAGATGTCCAATTTTAATAGGGGTCTAGTGTTGGGACGGTATTTTTACTCAAGCGAAATCTAAAAAAAAAAAAAAAAAAAAAAAAAAAAAAAAAAAAAAAAAAAAAAAAAAAAAAAAAAAAAAAAAAAAAAAAAAAAAAAAAAAAAAAAAAAAAAATCATGGTCATCTATTTACATGTGATTTGGGCATTCCCAAAAAAGGCTTGGCCTGTTTATGAAATCTACTATTTCTTCATCATCATCTTCAAACAATAAATTTAAATCATCCGCCATCATAACCTAAAAAATTGTCACTGTTTATATTTTTGTTTGCTTTGAAAGTCCTGTTTAACTCTGTAATCAATACTTCTTCTTATGATTAAGATAACCAATGGTTACCAACTGTTAATCCAATGATTAATCTTAATCAGTACTTGAGAAACAGATATTGTTGTTAACCATTGGTTAAATTTTAATCGGAAGATAATCAGAAGAAAATCAGACATTGAGAAACCGGACCTTAATGTTGGTCTTATGAAAATTTCTGTATGGCTATAACCGATATTATACTGCATATAACGCGCACTATTTTGTATAAGAACTGCAGCACCAGGTACTAATATATAGGACGTATATATTAGCTGGTGTGATAGCTACAGTGGCATTTGCCACCTCAATCTAACGAATGTATGTCGATTTTGACATTAGGATCTGTACTGTTTCCTGCATCTGATATATTTAATACTTTTAAGTCGCGGAAAAATGTTTATGAAGTATATCAAGTTGCACGCTTCTAACTTACATATCAACCTTGCAGTTTTATGTAAACGTGATCGAATTCCAGAAATAAAAAAAAACACATTTTTATTCCAGAGAAATATTTTAATTACGTTCTTTTGAACCTGCCTTGTTGACAAACAACAAAATTATGAAAATTTTAACACACACACACTCAAATTATACGGTAAACGTTTCGAAGTAATTGTGAAACATTTATGTGTGTTACTTTCAGACATTTTAAAAGAAACTTAAATGTTAAGTATAAAAATGACGCTAAGAAATGTATAACCCAGAAGATTCTATGTGACAGTATTTATGGTTTACTACCATGATAACGAAAATAATGAGTGCCAAGATAAGTAATTTCGGTATAACGGGTAAACGTTTCCATGAACTGCGGTTTAGTGAAACAATAGTAAGTACATTCGACATGATATTTCTCGTAATAGAATTCCAATCAAGCAAGCGCAAAGCTTTCTCAGAAAACAGAATAAAAGTTCCGAAGCGGTGGAATAAAAACCCCCACGAAGAAAGAACAATAAAGATCAAAGCAACATTCGAGGAGGAAATAAAAATCAACATGAAGAGTTCAGACGCTCAAGTATTCGAAAATAAGGGCTGGATAGAAATACTGAGGAAGGAGTAAAAAGTATAAATGGAAACGCGGGGGAATAAAACAATTTACGGAAAAATAAACATCCGTTGGTGGAGAGGGAGGGGGCGAGATGTTTTACCAAGACTTACGGTGCAGGGTAAAATTGAGAATGGAACAATGGTCGGAACGATATCTCCACGTTTGCGTAAACATCCCAACCTGCTTCGACCCTCAAAGCATTTCTTTGCTGGGAGGAGCAATATATTTCTTTGGGTTTTGTATACATTTTTGTAATGGGCATCGCGTCGGTCGGGAAGTTCTGTGACGTACGTGGCACAGAACCAACCAATCCCGCGACGATAACTCTCTTCATCGGGGTTAGAGGCCACGCCCATCAGCTACCCCTTCCAACAACCCAGAAGCAGGGCCGTGAAATAAGGGAGTGCTCCACGGACAGCGAGCACTGTTTGTCTGCCTGGTCCCCTGAGGGAACAGCGGGCCTCAGTAGACTAGACTAGGGTTGGACTGCAATAGAAGGGTGGGAGGGGGTGCCTAGTGACGTATTGCACTTGTCTGTGGGGCACTGCGCGATTACTTCACTCTGCCGCTAAGCTGGTATCTTTCCTTGTCTCTGTTCTTTGTTCGGTCCAGCCTCCGCCCTCTTCGAAAACCACCAATAATTCCTTCGCTCCCGAGGATTCTGTCTCCGCCGTCTTGAGGAAACCTTAGTGATGCAAAGGTTCCTCTTGGACTACAAAGTACAGTACTTGTTTGTTATGGCCAGGCAAACATACACATTTCATCTAACAGAGATTTATAATGACAGCCATTCATTTTTAAATATAATCCAGATTTTTTTTAATTCGAGCGTATTTTTGTTATACGAACAAGACCGTAGTTTTAATGCTTTTGACATTTTTATAAGAAAACAAATTATGTGTCCTATACTGTACAGTAAAATTTTCTTTTTTTAAGTCTAGGAAACTTATCGTTAGATGTTTGTCTACAAGTTATTAAGTGAGCTTCCAAAAACATTATGTCATAGCTGCAGGGATTGAGTTTTTATCGCACGCATATGATAAAGAAAATGAGCAATAACGCATTACAAAAATAAGCATACGAGATTACCAATGGATAAGAGGCCAATTATGAATAACATTAAATTTTTTAAGTAGAAAATTCGTAAATGATACTGCACTAAAATAAACAAATCCGACTAAAATTCAAGGACCATATATATTATATTTCATGTAATATCAAATTTAGTCAAAATATAATTTGTTGTTCGTCATTTGGGTATCTATTTGATCAACATGGTTTAGTATTGTTGCCGGAAATGTACACATACTGCGACAATGGTGCATACATTTAAGCTTCGCGTAGGCAATAAATTAAAAGTTAACACGTTACCGATGTTAAACTATTTTTTGGTTGGTCGTGACTGATACCAAGAATTTAGTTTTATAATAGTTTTGCCAAAGTTATTACACATTTACCAACCCTTCTAACCAGAAAATAATTCTGTAATCAACAAACCGAGAGAGTTTTCGCAATGGTAACATGATGCCTTGCGTTTGATAGGACATGGTTTCGATTCCTGGCTCCGGCCATTTTGATTTCAGTTTTCCATGATTTGCCAAAATTACGCGTCATTAAGTAATCCTCGTGTAGATATGAAAATATTCTTGACAAAATTACCAAGGATGTCTGTCTGTGTTGATTCTCTTTTATTCCATCTAGTATTTAAGTGTGCTCGAGTAGTATAAAATAATAATTTTATATTGTTATAAAATAGTGTTGGTTTTGTAAACGGTATTTGTCAGATCAGTTTACTCTTACAAAACGAGTTTAGCTCGCACAGTTTTCTCATAACGGTACGGAAAAAGTAAAAATTCGCATGTTACGTTTCCACGCAAATAGCACCAACCGATGGACGACTTGAAAAGAGGCGGAGCTTCAGTCAGGTGTGGGAAACAATTCCTATCTCCATGGATACCGCAGCCGAACATAACCTTCATTTAGCTGTTTGGCGTCAAACGTCCCGGATGAGATGTAGGCTACGTCAAGAAAATTGATTATTTGTTTGGAATTGAGCGTTTTTTCAGGTAAACATTAATCTTACGTATTTGCGTATCTTAACCATGAAGTAGAAACTACTATTTTTTACCCTCGCGTGCAAATCTATGAATGCGCAACATTTTTGCTTTCTGCAATTACCAACTAACAAATCAGCATGTTTGTAAACAAGTTTTGTTTCCCACAGTACTTTTCCCCTGCGGTGACGTCAGGGGGCGTGTACTTCAAGTCGTCCATTGACTTACTTCAGTGAAACAATTCATGGTGAAATATAATGACATGGGATATGTAGCGTAAAATTAAAAAAACTTCCAGCAAACAATTTTTGTATTAAAAAAATTGCTGTACTTGCAAGATTTTTCCTGTGCTTTTGAGATTATTTTTTTTAAATTCAAAATATTGCGGTGTGTGTTTCTAAATGTCTTACTATTTAGCTTATGGAATGTTACATAACCATGAACTACTCCTTCAGTACGTCAATTGGTTTATACTATTTACATGGTAGCGTAACTTGAAAATTTTGACTTTGACCCATCGTTTCGGAAAAACAATTGCTTGTTTTGTACGAAGAAACTGTAATCGTACGTATCGTCTGCAAAACTAATACTATTTCTAAAAATATAAAATCATTATTTATCGTATTTGAACACCCTTAAAGAATCATCGCATGATAACTGCTCTTGGTTTGACTTGTAGTAATAATGACCGAATATTTAAAAAAATTGACTTCCTTAAATTTTATTGGCAGAATTAACTTCTGTGAATATTAAATCGAGTATACTCGTTCACTAACAGTATAGTGAATTTAATTTGGAGCGATAATATACTTCTGCACGTGTGGAAAACATATCACGTGATCGTGGGCAAAACATGAGGTCTGCCGATAACCTTTTCAGCATTTCACATTTTGCTTTTACTTACAAACTTAATGTCTAAGGATTTTACATTGAAATAACCGTATTTTATTATGCAGGAAACTAAGAATGAAAACGAAGATTTCAAAATTTTGTTACGCAATGAAAATGTTGGTCGTGTAACGAAATGGCTGCCATGGACGAATGACAACAAAAGATAAATGAACGTGAGTTGCTTACATTAAGCTTAATTCAACTACAGGTTAGAAATATCAATGTTATAAGTTTGTCACAGGGAAAATTTCTGCCGCTTGAGCGCTGGTATCGCTATTGTGTCCAATCTGACCAATCACAGAGCTTTCCTGAATTTTAAGTTACACAAAACTAATAATTTAAACGCGAAATTGTTTTTTTAATATAAAACTGAATTAAATTACTTCTGTAATTTTAAAGCCTATTTAAATTTTATTTTACTACAGTTTCGTTTTGTTTTCTGGTCCATTAGCGACAGCAGAAAAACTAGCGGCAGAAATTTTCCCTGTGCCAAACTCTCCGATAAGAAAACACGTTTTCTTTTCAACCTGTAGTACAATTAACCTTACTTACATTAATAACAATTTATTTAAGGGGTCCGCCTGCCCAGGCCACCGAGCGGAGTGCAGTGCTTCGACCGTTACCAGTTTATTTAAAAACTGCTCATCACACACGAGTGATATCTGCTTAGGAATAACATTCAATGAAACGTTACACGTGTGTATTCCCATTTCAAGTTCACTACTGGTCATCAAAGCATATTCTCTTGCGTTCGAAAATGGTGTTTTGTTTTTCAGTCTTTCTTAGGTATGAACATTTCGGCTCAGCATCTTTTAAAATGTATAGACATGTACAATACACATTTATGTCTAATAATACTACATGAAATGAAGGGCTTAGAAACCGAGGGGAATAAGTAAGGTTAATTCTACTACAGGTTAGAAAGAAAACGTATTTTCTTACGGGATAGTTTGGCACAGGAAAAATTTCTGTCGTTAGGTTCGCTGCAATCGCATGTGGACCAGAAAAATACGAAACTGTAGTAAAATTAATTTAAAATTTGCTTGGAAATTACATAAGTCATTTAACTTAATTTAAAAGTGAAAATAAACCGATTTCTCGTTTTAGATTACAAACTTTATGTAACTTAAAATTCAGGAAAGCTCTGTAATTGATCAGTTTGCACCCAAGATACTAGCACTCGATTTACCCTGTGCCAAACTTTTACCATTGATCTTTCTAACCTGTAGTTGAATTAACCATAGTATATGTGACATTCATAACATCTTCGCTTATCACACTAACAGCATATTTTATGACAGCCTTTTTTGTAAAACACCACCAAATTATGGCCCACGAGACTGTGCCACACATGTTTTTCAGCCACAAAATTACTAACTTTACATTTTAACTGCCGAAATATGCATTAAACTCATGTTTTGCATGAAAATGCACTTATAACACTTGGCTTCCAAGTCCTTCAAATAATAGAGCCACAACTGAAAATCTCATAGAGGCTATAAGATTGCACGCCAGTTCAGTTGCTTGCATATAGAGTGAGTGAAGAGATTTAGGTCAGCGCTGAACATCCAGGTCTCTAGCGCTGGTGAGGGGAGACATGATGTGAGTACGAAGCAGCGCCGGAATAAATGGACGGGGGTAACGGGAGATCCCCCGAGGAAACCCGCCGAACAGCGGCATCGTCCGGCACGATTCCCACATGTGAAAATTCGGGGACCAACCCCGCCGGGAATCGAACCCGGATCGCCTTGGTGGGAGGCGAGAGGTCTGACCCCTCGGCCACCGCGGCCCTCTTGCACATAGAGGCTAGAGTGAGACGTGAAGCTCGAGCTTTCTCGTCCTTACAGCTTCCGGGCCTCGAACGTGCACATTACATTAACCCAGACAGTCACCCTAAGAAAATTATTACGCTTGCATGATTCCCACATATGGCTCATAACACACCCACATACCTATACGTAAATTATTCAGTACACAACAGGTATACAAACAAGGTGTTTCGCATAAAGCAGTGAAATAAAAACTAGTATCAACATCGGCTGTAGTTAAATTAACACGTCCTCCATAATGTACACGTCAGTGGTCACGTAATCGTAGGAATAACACTACGTGTTTACACCAGGATTTTGAGATTTTTAAATGTTTGTTGTAATGGGAGTTTACAATTAGATTTTATTGGTTTGTGGACATACGCCGTTGCTCATGTTTTGCTGACCAAACTTGTAATGAAACAAGTTATAATAAGTATTATGTATAGTGTCTCAAAATACATTACAAAATTTACAGTTCACGTGGTGAAACGAATGTTTCAGGTTCATTTTAAAAGTAGAAATATCGACTGACATAGCGTCAGGCATTTAGAACACTTAAATTGCCGTGCCTTTAGAACTGTTAAATTGTACTGAAGTTATGCGAAACACGTGGGAAACTATGACAGGAACGTCTGTAGATTCATCACTCCAGTAGCAGTAAGCTATATATACAATGACAGTTTGCTATCGGTAGCCCATAATAATTAACCACGGAAGGACGTTTTCTATATTGGTACAAGTTCCTATTCTTGAGCTGTAATTACAATGAGTGTCCTAGTTTGGAAACTGATGCACGTTTAATGGACTTAAATAAATTTAGTGACAGATTTTCATTAATTAATACGATTGTATACGATTTATTTTAAAATGTGTCTATTCAAAATACAGTAATTAATATCTGTAGCTGCGTAAACTCCTATGGGCAAGAGCATTACGTGGTAAAGTCCTGTTAGTTAGTTGGCTGTATTACGTTGCTAAGCCGTAATTGTTAGCCAAGTTACGTTTACGTTACAACGTCGATGCTCGTTATTTGCACCGAGAACTCTCCAACACAAGCAATGTGTGTGTTGTTTCCGCCAAGCTTAAGGGACAGTTCCCTGGCGAGGATTTTAGTGGCCGTAATCCTCACTACTTTATGCTCTGGTAGTTGGGAAGTCTGTTCTGTAGCACGCCAAGTCCTTACAAAGCGAGATAGAGTGAGAGAGATCTAAAGCGAGAGGGATGGAGAGAGGGAACGAGGTTGGAGAAGGTCATGCTTTAACGACGCCGTTATGAATAATGTAAGCGAGTTCTGAGCGGTGCGTTTCAAGCATCTCCCGTAATAACTCGGAAGTACACGAGACCCGAAGATCAGTAGTGCAGCTTCTGTGTTACAGTGCAACTTGGGTCGGACCGCAACAAAGATTTTTCTATTAAAAAATATCACCCAACAGAAGTTACAACATTTGCATACGTACGGTACTAAAAAGAAATAACTTTTTTTTTCATATGATGCTGTGCAGTATTCTCTTTCAAGCGCAAGCAATTCGTTGATTGATTTCATGGTACAATGCAGTTTTCTACTCGATGTACATATTTTGGAAGTAAATGTACGTTTGTTGACTAGACATGTTGTCTAGCTTCCCTGGTTTATTTATTTTCGTTTTATTATTTTTTTTTTTGTTGCTCATTTTCCCGTGCCTAGTCTGTTATGTAACTAACAACCCGACAACCTTGCAATTGAGTATATATCCCACAAAATACTTAAGTTTGCCATACTTAATAATTGTACATTTTTATATTGTCCTGATGATTACATCATGTCGCTTAATATTTCCGTATAAAACGTGCGTATTGAATGGTAAGGTAATCATCTGAGTCCCTACTGTAATATTTTCTAAAAATTATTGCCGAACTTTTACTGAAGAAGAAATAAGAAACTAAGACAAAATAAGCATGATTAGTCATCCGAACTGACTTTTCGGTAGAAATGTTTTCTGTTTAAACAAAACCGTCTGGTAATCGTAGCGAGCGAGATAGAATTATCTATTTTTATCCAGGAAAGCCGTGTGCAAAATCTAGTCTTGCTTGACGAGTTCCTTATGTGTAAAAAATGCAGTGATATAGTAAATATAGCTATATGAGGAGTCAAGAAGACCGCATTTCACGACAACGGTTTTTGCGGGCGATGGTGGCCCGGCGGCCGCCAGGAAGGTCCCCAGCACATCGCGCGGCGTAAATGAGTTTACGTCAACCCCTGATATGAGTGGCAGCCGGGCAGTGTGCAGAGATTCAGCCGTCACCAGATTATTCGGAAACTACTCAACGCACATGACTGAAGTCTGCTTAGGAATGCCATTTAAAGCACGTTACACGTGAGCATACCTATTTCACAGACACCACTGATCTCTAAAGCATATTTTGAAGCGACAAAATATAGCGAAAATGTTATATTTGCAGTCTTTTTAAGTATGACAATTTTGGTGCAGAATCTTTTGAAGGGAATAGACGGTTATAGTAAGCCTTTATCTTTATTATTTCGTACTAAAACTATCGGGTCTCCACTGAAAGTTTCATAGAGGCGAGGTGAAGGCGAGAAGAAGTTCTGTGACTTGCGCCTAGAGGCTAGGGTTAGGCTTGATGCGTGTGCCGTGTCGCCCTTGCCGCTTTCGCTTCTAGCCTCGAACGCGCAAAATACGTCAATACAGACTGATACTGGTGAAGCAGGCCTTCCACGGTGACTGTTTTGACTAAGTGATATGTCTTATGATTAGAGATGATCAGAGGTACGTCAATTCCGCAGATACATTCCAGATCAGGTTGAACGCAAACATATATACTTCATAATAACGTGTGTGTTTAGCTGACGGCTGTCATGAAACGCATTTGACTACCGCAAGCCAGTAGTAAATAAGGAAATAATTCCCAGAGCTATCACGTGCTACTCGCTTGTAAGGTTGTAAGCCAATGAATAATCGACTGTGTCCAGTGTGTGTACAGGACTGAGAAATCTAGGCTACTGCCAGATGAATTCGAGAAATTGACGTACCTCTAGAGATTATGGTTTATCGCGGGAAAACTTGACTGTTTGCTGGGTTTCAACGCACGTTCAGCTAAACAAAAGATAACTGGCTTTCGCTTGAACTTGGAGCTGTTGCCCTATTTGACTGAGCCAATGAGAATCCCGCTGTTGTAATATTTTATGCCTGTTATTTGACTGCAGAGAGCTACGGTGCGTCAGACGTACATCAGCCAATCACATGTGTTGCAATTTACTAAAGCGTTTTCAAGGGTATGTTGGCACAAAACATTTTCGCGCTATACCATCATTAGAGACACTGGAAAATCGCGAAAATGTTTAAAATAGTCTCCAATGAACTGTATTATATTAACCGTGACACGTGTCAACAGTTTTGGGACCCATCTCACCCTTTGTGTCCAAGCTGTGCAGTTCTAACTGGGCCTGTTGTAGAGAGAGAAAATGCTGCAAATAAACGATAGCCAATGTTGATACGAAACATTCAGTGTTATATACATCACGTTGGAGCCTAGCAAACAGTCAACTATTCCCGCGATTTTCCAGTGTCCCTACCATCATATTTACTTATGATTAGAGACATGCAAAATTCGCGTTATCATTTAGTAGCAGACTAAACTTGACTTTCCTATACATAACAGAGCATATTCTGCGATTCAATTGGTCACGAACTTTTATGTGTTGTCAATAAGGCTGTACAGAGATTGGCCTCTCTACCGTGTAAGCATTCTCCGCGGCAAGTCACGACAATATCGACCAGCGGGAGACGTCTAACGAGCCTATAGTCACTTGGAGTCTATTCAGCTGTCATAAAATAACGCGAATTTTGCATGTCTCTACATGATCTTTGAAAGAACTGACTTTGCAATGGTTAGTGCATGACCGGATTAAGTTTCTTGGACATAACTCCATTGCGATATAGATGCCTGTCAAAGAAATAAATTCGGGTGAAATAAAAACTCGCACACTACCAAGGCAAAAACAACCCAGGTTTGAGATCTAATTTGGCAAATGTACAAATACTTAAAATATATGACCCACAAAATAAAATACGACACAAAAAAGAGACGAAACAAAACTAGTTACATTATCAGACACAAAACAGAAAAACATCATGCGACACAACGATGAGACGAAACAAAACACAGTAGTTTTCCAGACAGACAGTAGAACGCATTTCGTGAACTGGAATCTGTTCCCGTCATCAGGTAGACACACATAGGATTCAGAAACACAAGTGTGACAACTGTCTGTCCTTGCTTTTATTTGACCCGAATCCATTTATGGAATTTTATGGTGTGTATGTATCCTGTTGGCTAAAGCGTAGCCTACTCTGCTGATTTACGTTTTTCTATTCTCTTTAGTTTTTATTTTTAAGTAATCTATACATGATGTTACAAAAGGTGCTGCCAAACTTTCAGGAAACATTCCACACATACAAAGGAAGAAAATACACATGTCCGGAAACGCTTAGTTACCATGGTAGAGCTCAATTCCTTACATCTCGTTAAATGTCATAGTAAATAACACTTCGTACAGAAAATCTCCCAAATACCCAATGGATTGATTATTTCCCAGGTTCACCGCCAGGTGGGCCACTTGACAGAAGGTAATCTGGCTTGCATTGCTTGTGTTGACATTTAACGAGATGTAAGGAATTGAGCTCTACCATGGTCACTAAGCCTTTCCAGACATACGTCCATATCACATACTTTCTATCCTTGTGTGTGTGGAATGTTTCCTGAAAGTTTGGCCGTACCTTTTTGTAACATCCTGTATTGCAATGGAGTATATCCAAGACACTAAATACAGTTATTAAAAGAAACCCTTCGCGTGACGAAAATATCATTGTGTTTATTTTTTGACATGGGTAAGTTTAACCCTACTTCAGGTTAGAAAGAAAATGTGTTTTCTTATGGGAGAGTTTGGCACAGGGAAAATTTATGCTGCTAGTTTCGCTGCTATCACTAAGGGACCAGAAAAATATTCGAAACCGTAGTAACATTAAACTTAAGGCCTCGTTCTTTAGTTTTGCAGTGGTTTGGAAAATGTGTTATTTTTTTTAACGTGAATTAATACATATATAAAAATTCGTCTTACAGTTTTAACACTTATATATCATCGTTTGTAGCTGAATTTTTCTGTTACAATACACCAAAATACTTTTTAGATTTTTGCCCCTGAAATATCACATATTTTGTTGTCAAAATAAGCCAAAATGAAGCAAAAATATTATATGCTAGCAGACTGTACATTATTTTGAAAAAGGCTCTGCCAAAGTTGTGTATCGTATGAATGTACACAGTCTCAAATTTTTTGAAAGCATTTGGTTAAAAAGAATGCGAGTTATTTGCAATTGTTGAAATAATCGGATGATCATGGCCTTAAATAAGCTTGGAAATGACACAAGTAAAATTAATTTAATTTTAAAGTGAAAATAAACCAACTTCACCATTTAAGTCATCAACGTAATGCAACTTAAAATTCAGGAAAGCTCCGTGAACAGTCAAATTTGACCCTTTACCGATACCAGCGCTCAAGCGGCAGAAATGGTCCCTGTGCCAAACTTCTAACACTGATCTTTCTAGCCATGGGAGAGAAATGTTTCAGTGGAAGGACCAAACAAGAATTGTTATCGCCCGTGTTAAATTACAGAAAACACCACGTTGATGCTATACAAAAGGTTGTGGGTTCTCCAGAGAGTATGAAAGCAATACATTTGACTACCAAACCATTGGCTGGTTTGAACGGCGCGCGCTTCGTTCTACGCATGTGCGAATCGTGGAGTAATACCGGCGTTTTGTAATTGTCATATTTTCTAACCTAACAAGACCTTTGAATTAGAATACAGCCTTTTCTAACTTTTTAAACTAATCTGAACTAATCGAACCTAACGTAAACTAATATAAACTAATAGTCACAGAGGTTGGGGAATTTAGGGTAAAGTAGAGCTGCGCAAAACGGCTTCGTAGAGACGAATTAACGAAAATAAACAGTCAAGAGGAAGCCACTGATGGTAGAGACCACATCCGCTTGATTTCGACATTTAACTTATTTTCTCAGACTACTAGCAGAACACATGAGATTGCTTTCTACAAGACGTTTAAAAAAGAGAACAAGTATTTTAATGTCAGTTTTTTACCAAGCGAAAAATAATGTCAGACGTTAAATGAAAAATACTTACCGTTAACTATGATATAACTCTCTGGCAACGTTCGCCACGTTTTCCACGCATAAAAGCTCGGGGACTAACCGACCCTGCCAGGATTCAATCCCGGTTCGCAATTGCGATAGTTGAGATGCTGTGTGGTTGTTGCGCCGTTGTTGACATTGTACAGGATATCAAAGTCCTGACTTCAATATTCCTGACTGGCACAAGGATTGTAATCTGTCACTGGCACACAAAAGAAATAGTTTACAACTAAAGTAAATTCGCTGAACTATTTCACGATACACATACACACAAAAAGAAGGATTATGTATTTTTTCTAAACTCCAGAAAAAAGTTAAAAAAGAAATTGATTAAAATATTCTTTTAGTATATTATAAAGCAATCATGCAGTTTCTCAGTTAAAATTTTTTCTCACTTTTATTTATTTAATTTCTGAATTTACGATAGTTTTTACTATTTGTACGAGCAAAGACAGTAAAAAAACTTACACGCGAACAGTCAAAATCAAAACATTAATGCTGATTTAGTTTTACTAAAGCGTATGTTAGTACCATGCTATGAAAGTGCAAGATTTCGGCTTTACAATATTGCATGAGCGTATTTTTTTAATGCAACTCTTCAGAGTGAATTTTTTTTTGTCGGGTGAAAAACAAGCAATAGATTCATTTAAGACAAAAATTGGAAATTTACGGTAGAACAAGTTTTATGTTATATTGCTTCAGTGCCTATACATTTGGTAAACACCATTGAAATTGGGGTAGGCCTACTTGAAGTTCGTGTCTGTAAGTTGGCTTTTGTTCGTAATTTTGGTTTTAGTATATTTTGAATGAAAAATGTTGCACTTTAGCAATGACCAAAAAAAATTACGTTATAGCTATGGATCATAAAATGAACATGAAAAAATAATTCTATAACGGAATGTTACTTCATAGGTATGCGTGAATCCGTGCCTGTAATTTATTGTTCGTCAGAAGTGGTTCATATTTTGTGAGGCCATTTGAGACAAAATACAAGCAGTGAAAACAAGCATATTAACTTATGATAATTTTTGTAACTCTGTTTGATGACTATACAACAAGCAATTTCAGTCGTGATTATGGTGCTCAGTGTTTAATTTGTTTCATTACCATATTTTATCACTGGAGCCACGAAATTTTCGCGAAAAGAATTTTGCCACAGTTTGTTTCAGTGCCTTACGTATACATCTGCAGCAATGCTTCATGGTTATTAGCAGTTTGTCTTTGCTAAGTGACGTCTGTCGTTTAACTGTGTTAATGACAATAAAGTTACAGCTACACCACTCACCTGTACAACCCGAAGACACGTGAGAGATAAAACGTAAAATCACTAACAATGAACAATAAAACAATGAACAACAACTGCAGCTGTGCACTTAAGACACTGCAACAAACTGGGGCAAAATTCAAGTTCATGGCACTATTTACCACGATCTTATATTAGCACATTTTGTACTGCCCATGTACCAATATTTGTAATAATTTTTGTTTTATAGGTATGCACAAAAATTATATTAAATGAGTGAATGAAGCTGTATGTATTGTATACTATACAGGAGGTCCAGAAACAACCGCATTAGCACGAGAAGTGAATTCTCGGCTGAATTTGAGACAAAAATGTAAGTGGCTGAATGTTGGACGATGACATTTTTCGTGTATAATGTGGCAACACTGAAAGGCAAAATAATCCTTTGTAGAACTGTACGTTCAGGTATTATTTTATGTATGTTACGTCAAGCTAACGTAGATTCATGTTTGAACTGTTCCGGATTTTAACATGCACCCGTAATACGCAGGTAAAAACAGTAGTAGTAAGATATCGGTGGAGCGCAAGAGTGGAATAACTACAGCGCTATGTTGCGAGCGACTTTATGCATGTAAACTATCATAGTTCATTTTGCGACCATAATTTTCGAATCCAGTTTAGCCCAATATTCGCATGCTGTGCTTAATTTGTGGTTGTTTGTGGACATTCAGTATATAGCTGTGTTGATAGGCTATTCTTTCGAAACAAATTTAAGTGACATTGTCTGTAGTAAGTTGGATTTGTATTCTGTGTTGTATCATATTGTTGTAAGAATATCCGATTATCATGGCTTTCTTAGGAAATAAGTTCTCTCAACATATTTATGTTTTTGACATTTATTATTAGAGTTTGGAGGTTTAGTAGTAGACTTCTAGTTTGTTTACTTATCCCTTGACTATGGCTTTAGATTTTATTACGGCATGTTTATGAAAATTTTAAAATCGGTCAGAAAACCAATTGCTCAGTGTCTTTGTGAATGATGTGGATTTGAGTGCTGATTTTGTTCAGACTTTTTAAGCTCAAGCAATAGCCTGAGATGAATATTTGTAAGCTGCTCGGGTGGTTTCGCAGTACTGTATAGTTCAGGTGCAGGTTTACAGATTGGGACAATTTAATTATTTGAACTTTACTTTGTGTTGCGGGGACACATTACGTCTCTCTTTTTACATTCTTAGAAATTTATTATATTATGTATAGCCTTAAACCGTCTGGCTGCTTTCTAAAAACGTTGACATTAATGAAGTATTGGCTGCCACAATCAAGTTAATAGAAAACATAACATGCATCAATCAATTAGCATTACAGTAGACTACTAATAAAACATTGCGATTTATAGCACATTACTAAATATCTGGCGCTAGAGATCACCGTTTCCATTATGGATAATAAAAAAATTAACACGCAACTGTTAGTTTGTGGTGAGTGATTGATTACGCCTAAGGTTTCAAATTGCAACTTTTCTTACAGCTTAGGCATAACTGTGGTTACCGTAAAGTAGGGTTACTTTGCTTGAACGTCGAGGTTACTTTGTGTTGTACATAAATGTTTGCAGAAGTTAAAATCTTTTTGGAGATTTCCAAATTCAAAGCTTTTTATTATAAACAATACTTTAGAGAGAAAGGTATTTTAGAATTTTCGTATGGAATGAAAATATTCTGATGGTGCAAATTCGTTCATAAGGGTGCAAAGTAACCTTTACTTACCGTACTCTAAGCTAACAAAAGCGCTAGATAGGAGACTCGAGTCAGCGACAGGATTAAAGGAGAGTACGTGACGAATCCAACATGCAAAGGAGTACGCATCTACACTTAAATGGGCTTGGGCAGTCGTGCAAGCGATCGGAGAGGAGGGACCTACCAGGAAATGTAACTAACTCATGTCGCTGAAAGAAAAATGTGTCACCAGGGAAATTCAAGAAAATGGAGGGCAAATAAGAGACGAGAAAAACAGCAAGGATAATGCTTTAAACGACATTGTGTATAAGACTTCCAGACAGGAAACTGTATAATAATTTTTATAAATTCGTAATGGTGTTGTGTACGTAGGCCAACAACTCAAAAGTCAACTAGATATCTATAAGAAATTGTACAAGGGCTATGCTAGCTAACATTTATATATTAATGTAAACTCATGTGCGGGAGAGGGAAGGAACGGACAAAACGTCATTGCAAACGGCTGTGACAAGGTTATGATTATAAGTCTAGAGAGAGAGAGAGAGCAAGATCGGAAAATCCGGATATTTTGAGCAAGGTTGTGAAAAACAATACGTTATACGAAATGAAATAAATATTTACAATATAATAATGTAGTTGCGAGTTGCTACCCTTGGCATAATATTTTCACTACAATGAACTACGAATTCTCATGTCTTTAATTTCAGCAAGTTTTCTGTACGTTAGAATATTATAGGAAGTGTTTCGGTTAATTCGAAAGTCTGATAACCAAAACAAGCTTTGTTCTCAGTTTCTTCGGATTATCGAGACTCTGGTAATAACAAGGGACCCTTGTTTTCCGCGAAAAGAATTTTGCCCTATTTCGTTTCAGTCCCTTACATGCATATTTGCAATTCTGCTTCATGGTTACTGGAAGCGTGTCTATGTGAAGAGCCGTATCCAATTTGCCTGATCCAATCACAAGAACTTCCCTGTAACACCTCACGTGTGTGATTTGCCGGTAGAATCCCCAGCCATGTGAGAGTTAAAATTTCCATAGCATGCGTATTATTCAATGACTTGTTTATTTATTACGTTTATGATTAAAGGTATATAAATACTGAAAATTATTTAAGGCTATAACCTAGCCCAGAGTTCTGGCACGAACAAACATACATGATGACTCAGGACGGAGTGTGTTAATTTCGTGTGGCGATAGATCACAAAAAACCGTGTCGAAAACGTACTTTCAATTTGTTCCTAAAGTGAAAATTGTGGGAGTTATGCTACCCCGAAAACAGATTTTCAAATTACAAATTAATTAATATATCAAAAACTACTGCATATTAAACAACGATACTCTGAGCAATGTATCAACAATGACTGTCCTTCATTCTCAGAAATTTAGTTTGTTAATATCGCCGGCTCATCATTGTTCAAATTGAATACAAGGTCTTGTTTTGGCTTGTAACTCTGGGACATGTCATTGTTAATCATGTTGTACTACAGAACATTGACCAGATGCAAAAGTGTAATAAAGAAGGTAGTCTTTTCGGAAGGAGCTAGAGTAAACCATTTTTGAGAGAAGATCACGTAAAATTTTTGCTATTTAAAATACAGAACATGTATCACCTGATACAATACATATGCAGGTGTTGCGACTTTCTTGCAAGGCGGGTAACCAAACAAATAGGCGTGTCGCAATGATGCGATTTCGATAGCTTTTTTAATCGAAGAATTGTAACTCAGATGATGTAAAAGTAGGTTACGTAGCACAATAAAGTGGTTGCATTCTGTGGTGACGAAAACTGTATCCTAAATGCTTATGCAAATCAATTACTTTTAAAATCCTGTCTTTTGGAAGATGTCATGCTTAAGAGAAACATTAAAACAGAAAAATAATACTACAATGTCGGTATCAATGTTGTTTCTCTAAAGCATGCCATTTTTTGTTTAGGATCCGCACACGATGCAGCAATAAATCGGGCATATTACAACTTTTAAAATGTCGTAGGTCATGATATTCTCTTAATTTATAACATGGGTGTAATTCCAAACACAAAAACAGTTCAGAGTACTTAATCTTGTCGAAATAAACAGTTTTCTCCAAACTCCTTAACGAAGTAGCATGCACGCGTAACAGACAGTGTGTCGAGTCGTGTAGGCTACCTGCAATGCACATGCAGACATAGTTGTGCGGGTTGCGATCGTGGGTGAGCTGCATTTAAAAATCAAAGTAATACGTGATAGCAATGCATACCACTGTACTGTTCACAAGTAATGAAATTAAACAAATAAACAGCCGCAAAAAACAACAACCGTAAAACCGTTTTTATGACTTTAGAATCAGCAACAAGCACAAAGGATTTCTTGTAGGAATACTGACAGAATGAATGAAGAGATTCTGACGGCTCGAAACATTTAATATTTTGAGAGCCAAAGAGAGGTTACATGGTGTGAACATGGAGTTGCACTGGGAATGGAGAGTAAGGAAAATGGAAGATCCACGAAAAAAATGCCACCGACCAACGTCATCGTGCCGCCACGATACCCGCATGTGAAAATTGGTGTGGCCCTCGGCGGTAATCAAAACCGTATCGCCTTGTAGGGAGACAAGCACCGTGACCATTAGACCACCATGGCGGTTGTAGCTACCATTATTGATACCGACATTGTACTATTATTTTTCTTTTTCAAGTATTACCTCACAGATATTCGTGTTTGATTTAGTTTCGGCATGACGAACACAATACCAGTTACACTTGTTTCAGCTGACTAGGACCTACCATTTTCGTTCACAACTGCTACGATATGTACGCAGAATGCTAGAAACAAACTGACAGTATTGTACTTGTGGTTTACTGTGAATGACCACCGTCGTCTATTACGCTGTACACATCACATGGATGTTCGCAGGATTGCTCTGTATATCTTCGCGAATATTCAAGTGTTTTTTGAGCGTAAACGGTATGATATAGACAGTTGCAAAAAGGGGACCTTTTTTGTTTCACATGTCTCATTTCTAAATGAACCATCTTCAAATGGTCGCAAATTATGACGGTAAAAATGTTTATACAATTAGAAGGTAGCAACCCATAATATTTTCATAAGGGTAGATGATATCAAGTTGTATTTCCTGTTGGTTTGAAGGTACAACAGCATTATGCAACGCTGAAAATATAGTTTTTTATGCAATTTAGTTTCCGATATTTTGGAGGAATACGATTATAAATTTTGACATTCAGAAACTCAGTACTCCCTTAATATTAAGTTTAGGCGAAAATTCAAAATATAATTTTTACTTGTTTTTTTTAATATGGAATCACTGTCGGAGTTTATCGGTCTTATATAACATCATACACATACATACATACACATATATACACACACGTGTGTGTGTGTTTAATTGAAGTCAAAGTGACACAGTACCTGTCGAAAGTATAAAACATACCACCGCTGACTTTTTTGTTCATATGGGCGAACCTCAATCAACTCCTGTAGGCTAGGACCATTAATGGCTGTTTTTCACAATACCCTGAAAACTGTGAGCAACTTAGTAATTCCATTATAAAAAAACTCACTTGAAAATTTTTTCCTTTCTTTTATTCCTGTATAAAATTTATGCTCTTTTCAATGCAAATCACGACTTTCGTCCTTAAGCGATTAAGGTGAACGCAACTCGTGGAATATAATTTAACACACAAACCCTGACCTTTTCTCGCGCCAGACCTGCAAGGCGGACAGCGTCCTTAAGGGCTCTCAGTAGGGGAAAATTTAATTTTTTCATTTGTACGAAATAGTCTTAATTTTGTAATCGTAACTTGGGAGTACATTGATCACGTACAGAAAATTTAGCTCTGCAAGTTTTCCCACAATGACATTTCATTGTCAAAATTTCTATGTTCTGGCTTCATGGACGCCCTCTCCCGCACAACCAGAGAACCTAACAAAACGAAATAATTCTCAGTAAAAATAAATGTCACTAGCTACAGATATAAGTATTTTTAATTCATTACAAACATTTTTGTGCTAAATGAATTTGAAATTTCACTTTTTGCTACTTTAGCAATCTATTTAAACACAAAAACTATTTTGTAGTGGGTTTTTATATGCTTCAAGCCTTAGTCCGTGATATGAAGTTTTACTGTGAATTAATTACTTTCATCATTTTCATTGGTTTCAGGGGTGTATGAAGTAAAAAAGTGCAAACTGTTAGTTTGAAATGCTAATATGAGAAAGCTGACTGAGAAAATTATTTTGTAAGAGGAATATGTACTTCTGCACAACGTCTATAAAATGAACCCTATTGCATACAAACATAGAATTATAACTTTTCTCCACTTGAACCATCTTACGTAGAGAATTATAATTCTAAGGTATAAATATTTTCACATTTATAATGAAAAGGTTGATCTAAAAATTTTAATAAATAATTAGTTTTATTCGTTCAGTGTTCAATCACACGTAAGCAGCAGTACTGGTAATTATCGCGTGAAAACTTGACCCTTTACTTTTTTTTAACGTACTACCAGCACCTGTTCCTGCTACAGGCTGTAGTTAGTGGTTGATCTCACTATTCCATTTGACAGATCCAATAGGAAATCTAAACTTGCAACAGTAAATTTGAGTGATTTATCTGCGGTGAACTTAGGCGTGCAAGGAACATTTCAACCAATTGCACGTGTTGAGTCAAGCCACGTGTTCAAGAGAATGCTGACACGAAAATTTTCCGCGATTTTTCACCATCACCTCAGAAAGTCATATGTAGAGGTTCGTGAATTTCGCGGATATGTTTTAGGTCAGGTTGAACGCCAATACCGTTTACTTTGCTGTAACTTCTGTGATTGGACGACCGTTGTCTCGGCACACATTTGACTAAAGCAAGCACGTAGTAAATAAGTAAATAATTCACAGCGCTACCACGCGCTCCCCGCTCGTACGGTTGGAAGACAATGGATACTGGATCTTGGCCAGAGCATGTATAGGACTGAGAAATATTGACTTCTGCCTGATGAATATGCGGAATTCACGCACCTCCAGTCACGTGTGCAGGGCCACGAAATTTTGTCTCAGTTTGTTTCAGTTTCTTACTTTCACATCTGCAGTTCTGCTTAATAGTCAGTGATTGGCTGTTTTAACACCCACGTGCTTGAGGTTCCACCCTCATATTACCAGACGTGTGGTGTTGCAGTAGCATACTGCGATTGGCGCGGTCAAATGACATACTTCAATACACAAAGACACACTTACAATAACCATGAAGCACAGCAGCAGATGTGCATGTAAGTCATTGAAACAAACTGGGGCAAAATTATGTCCACGAGAAGTTAATGCCCCTACGTGTATGTTAGAAAAGATAATACAGCGCTATCAAATGCGCAAGGTAAAGTAATTTTGCATAGCGTCTCGTTGACAGCGAGGTTATTATAGACGGCGACACACAATTTACTATAATGACAGGAGCTGGGAGAGGAGTCGGCCATGGCCTTTACTAAGGAACAATCCCAGCATTCACCTGGAGCTATTTTGGGAAATCATGGTAAATCGAAATCAATATGGCCGGAGCTGGGGATCGAACCCAGCACCTCCCGAATGCGAGTCCAACGTGTTACCACAGAATATTTAGGAATACTGAAGTGAGACAGCTGGTAGGGCGGCAAACCCAGTCACTCACGCCAGCAAAATGGCTTCGCTGGCCAGCAATTTGACGGTGACGCCTACCGCCAATGAGCGCAAGGTGGCTGCCCTGCTAGACTGCGACCAGGCTAAGATTAATTCTACTACAGGTTAGAAAGATCAATGTTATAAGTTTGTCACAGGGGAAATTTCTGCCGCTTGAGCGCTGGTATCGGTAGTTCACCAAACTGACCAATCATAGAGCTTTCCTGAATTTTAAGTTACATTAAGCTGATAACCTAAATCGCGAAATCAGTTTCTTTTCACCTTAAAATTAAATAACTTAAATTAATTTTATAGTTTCCAAGTTCATTTAAATTTCATTTTACTACGGTTTCGTAGTTATCTGGTACATTTACGATTGAACCGGAACTAGTGGCAGAAATTTTCCCTGTGCCAAGCTCTCACATAAGAAAAGTAATTTTACGGACAGGAATTTTTGGTGAAAAGAATTTTGCCCCATTTTGTTTCAGTGCCTTACGTGCACACCTGCAGCTCGACTTCATTGCTATTGACACAAGTAGTTTGTGCAGAGTCGTTATTCATTTGACTGTGCCAATCAGTACACGGATAACTGTCACACATCACGTCTGTGATTTGCGGGTTTAACCTCAAGACGCTGGGTGTTAAGGCATCCAATCACTGACCACAAAGCCGAGATGCAGGTGAGCACGTAAGACACTGAAACAAAGTGCTGCAAAAATCTTTTCGCGAAATTTCTTGTCTCTACGTATTTTGTTTATGACCTGCAGTAAAATTAAGGTTAATTCTACTACAGGTTAGAAAGATCAGTGTTATATGTTTGGCACAGGGAAAATTTCTGCCACTTGAGCGCTGGTATCGCTAGTGCACCAAACTGATCAATCACAGAACTTTCCTGAATTTTAAGGAGCATTAATTTGATAATTTGAAATTCGAAATCGGTTTATTTTCACTTTAAAATTAAATTAAATGACTAATACAATTTCCAAGTTTATTTTAATTTAATTTTACTACGGTTTCTTATTTATCTGGTGAAGCGAAACTAGTGGCAGAAATTTTCGCTGTGCCAAGGTCTCCCATAAGAAAACGTATTTTCTTTCTAACCTGTAGTAGAATTAACCTTAGTAGAATTGACCATATCCAGGCCAACAAGAAACCTGCCGTAACATGCAGGAGCCAAGCAGACACGGGGTCTGGAATCAACAGTCTTGGACAGCCAATATGCGGCGAAGGTCTTCCGTATCAAAAGGGCCGCCACGTCGTTTCACGCCTGTCTGTGATGTCAGCGTTGCGCCACCTCGCTCGGTCAAATGCGTACGCGAAAGATGCTCTTCATTTCAAGAGTACCCGTCAATTATACTCACCAGTCATCTGCCCTCTGTGCTTGGTGTTAGCGTGGTCGTCATGCGATGCAACACAATGTGTAATTGCATAGCAAAGGGATGGGGGAGGCAATAAAACATTATTACAGCTCAACAGCCGCGCGTTGTACGAGACTACGACAAGAGGCAGGGTCGGTCAAGGTTGTTCCGCCAGTCACATAACGATGTTAACGACGGAATGGCGTGGCGTTACGCGCTGCAATAAAAAAAAAAAAAAAAAAAAGGTCTGGACAGGAGCTGGCCTGAACTCCGGGCGTTAACAAGGATTACCGTGAAACAAAAGAGAAACACGAGAGAATGATAAACTATCGCAGGACGGTACGTTTGCTTCCACGGCCCGCCTTTAATCCCTGGAAAACCAGGAATCACAGAGCGGAAACACAGACAAATGTTAAAATGAGCCTGAAACAAACAAAAAATATGAAATCGTAAAATGAAATACTACCGCGTATCGATGTTTCTTCGGTGTCAAACTGCACTGCAGGTTCTCCTGAAACAACAAACTCGGTAAATTACTGTCCATTTGTACGTCTCAAAATAGCAACGGATTTTTCTACTATGTTATTAAACTGCGTGAGCTAAAACACATCGTATTTTTACTTGTTTTTTTTTTTTCCTTTCCGCATCCTCAACCTTTAAATATTTTCCCAGCGATTTAAATAAACAAAGAGCAGACACACGCAGGAATTCATGGCGAAAAAGTACGGAATCCGGAAAAATTCGAAAAAAATTACCAACCGAGATAATTTATTTATACGGTAGAAAACCTACATCGCATTCGCATCACGTAATTGATTCCATTCGTTTATAATGTCGTTGATTTCCCTATACAGCAACAGCTCCTTTTATTTATGTTATTTTTAGGTAGGTTGGATGTGTAAAAACCACGTTTACATTCCTGGGACAAAATTACATTATGAAAACACTTCCTTTGGCACAACATAAATTTTGTTACGGTGAAGAAAATTTTTGTGTTAATACGAACCACTACTATGTCGCTCTGACGCAGATAACATTTTCACTTAGCGTATTGAGTAATGTCAACAAATCTTTCTTTCCATCTAACTTGTTCAGTGGTAATAAACAAGTGTTTTCGAAAACTCACAAGCTGGAACAGGGCCACGTGACCAGGTTTTCTCGGTCACCAGAATCTTAAATTAAGAGGAGTCTTCGCCGGTGCCGAATTTCCACCTTTGACGCGTGGGAACAGCGTAGCGATAAGAGCCAGTGTCCCACGCTTGACGAGAAGAATATCGCCTCTATTCGCAGCGCGCTAAACTGGTGTGCAAGGTTTTCCTTGTAGTCTTTTTCCCACTGAACTTTAAGTGGTAACACAATATTACATTTTTGAATAGTATGAAGTAAGGACCAAAGCATGCCTCTCTCTTTGCACTTTACGAATACTGATAACATTTTCGGAGTTACGTCAGTTTAAAAAAAAGGAGAGAGTCATTTTGAGATGTCCGAAAATCATGTATCTAACAAGCATGCTGCATTTTTGAAAACATAGAAGCATAATTTTTTAGTGTGTTCTTTTCGTAGGTAAACACGCTGCAATGGCGTCCATGCGCCTGTCGAGGACTCCTCTTAATCAACGCCTGTGATATTGTTCATGTTTTTAAGAACGAGGGAACAAAAAAGTATTCTCTGTTAAAAATACCCGCACATTTACGAAAATCTTAACAGATAAGTACAGTTAATAAACGAGAATAGGGACCGTGAAAAATATGCACTAGGAATTTCATACATAATATTTAACGTAAATCTATGCACATACGCACATGCATTTTTATTTATGGATTAAATAACCGTAAACGTTAGAGATACATTTTAAGAACACTATCCGCGATCTGCACATTTGTAGAAATTATATTGTAGTGTTCGCTGAGGCGTCATTTCATGTTTTACTTAGGTAGGGGCAACATATTTTTGGCGACAGTGAACTTGTTGCATCTTTTTTATTAATTAAGCATGCACAAATTAGAAACCCTAATAAAAAACTTCGGTTTTATGTGCTTATGTTAGTGTTATTTAAATAACAAAATATACAAATAATTTTTACACATTTCCTTCTAAATCGGGGGGGGGGGGGGTCGCAGTACCCCCCTCCTTGTCAACACCTATATGATACCCCTGAGTATTCAGAATAGAAGATGGACGTATGGCTTAGTTCCGTATCATGAATTTGTATTTGCAGAGAAAGGTAAACGTTTCGTGAATATACGGAAATATCTGGATACATTTTTATCCGCACTATTCCGTAAATAGCTGGATAATTTTTTTCATAGTGTACATCATTTATACCTGTTAAATATTTTACTAAACACGACGTCTATAATGCAGTGGTTTACTCTTAATTTTATTTATATTTATATATAATATTAGTTTCGTTCTTATTTCTGTGATATTTTGAATACTGTACCTCCACAATAACTTCGTTATGGTTTAGGTTGTACGTATTATTCCTTGTAACATCTTTGGCGCTGTTTACATTTTTGTCGCGTCATTTGACGACTGTCGTCTATAGTAACTAACTTTGCTCGAGAACAGGGTAAGTAAGGAGTTAATCGAGAGGCTACCAGGTGAATTGTCGATAACGGTAAAATCAGTCGGGTTACGTTTCGAACAAATTATGGCTGATTTTTCAAGGCAGAAAAATTCTATTGTTTTTTTTTTTTTAATCAAATCCATACAGTTTCTGGCTTTAAAATGAAAAATACAGCTATCACCAGGTTCGGATCTCGTTGGGGGGAGGGGGAGAAGGGGGCAGACAGCCCCGGGCGCAAGGTTAGAGGGGGTTTAAAAATAAAATTTGGTTCCTGAACTATGTCGAACAATTTTTAATTATTATAAGTTTAAATTGTGTCGAAAGTACAACAATGTTTGTTTAAGATTTTATCTTTGTATTTTTATTAACTTTGAACACCATATAATGTTATAAATACAGTATTTATAATTATAATACATACTTAAAATACTGCTAATGGTAGCTAGCAAGTACAGGTTTTATGTATTTCTACTACAACTTTATACTGTTATCTGCGCGACCGCAAAATAACGTATGCAAGATACGTTTATTACTGCTGGGTTGATTGGACTGATGGAAAAAAAATGGATGCATGATTTGGGTGGAGGGGAGGGGCAAATAACAATTCTTTCTCCGGGCGAAGGAAAGCCTAGATCCATCACTGGCTATCACTGGAAAAAAAAAAAAAAAAAAAAAAAAAAAAAAAAAAAAAAAAAAAAAAAAAAAAAAAAAAAAAAAAAAAAAAAATTAAACAGAACTTTTGAACATATGTTTGATATCTGCTTTCGTTTAAGAGGCCGTTCCAGAGTTTCAGGCGCATGTATGCAACCCGCATTAACCTCATATGAATCAAGACTAATGTTACCTTCGCTACAGCAGTTGAAGTATTACACACATCAGCATTTTCTTCGCTCATTATCAAAGGCACAGTCATTCTTATTTTCGCTGCGTTCTGCAAATGTTAGTATAACAAACGGTTACATTAAAAACATAATACGAAATAAAAGTTTTGTAAAATTTAGTCTACCGTTCTTTGTACTTGACTTCGGCGGACGCAACGAAAATTAGAACGACTGTTCCTTTCATAAAACACGAAGATAATGTTGATATGTGTAATACTTGTATTGCTATAGCGAAGGTAATATTAGCCTTGATTTATACGGAGTTAATGCGGGTTGCATACATGCGACTGAAACACTGGAACGGCCTCTTAAGTTTAAAAAATAAATATCGCCAAAAGCAGTGGAAACAAGAGAGAATGACCTTACAGGGCGTTGCCTTCGAAAGAGCCGTGCTTATGTCCCATGTTCATAGAAAACGGTCACACTCAGAAGATGTTTTTAATTATTAGTAGCCAATAAGAGTTTTAAATTAAAATAAGAAACATACAATTAATCCGTCAATGATTTACTTAATGTTGGCTGGCCTAAACTACAAAATGTAATTTTCCACAAGGCAACATTAACAATCACCGCAGTGTTACCTTTGAACCGCCTTCCTACATTTTTGCACAAGAGAGTTTTTTAGGCCTTGCGTATACCACAACAGTATCACTTAACTTTCATTACTAAACCTAAAGTCACTGTCTTAATTGCATTTCAATGACCGAAACACGCGTTTTGGAATCACTGTTCTAACTCAATTTGGCATTTTTTTTAGTTCTGGTGGTATTACTTTGAAGGTGTATTGTTGTATGTGTGATTTGCTTTAATGCTTGAATTTACAGTTTTCAAAATTTTCATTCAGATTCCCAATTGTGGAAGTATGTAAAACCGTAAGTAGTTACACAAAACCAAATTATCGTATGGGGAGGGTACCCGAAGGCATTGGATTACATATCTCATTTGACAGACATGATTTTGGAGCCAATTGGCATCTACCGAAACCTGAGGGAAGACGTGAAATAAAACCTCGAAGTGTATAAGCAAAGTAACGTGACGAACAAAAAACCTGACGAACAAGGCAGCACCTGCAACTTTTAAGCACGTAGAACTCGCAATGATCATCGCAGCACTAATAACCTAAAAAAAAGTGAATATTCACAGATTTCCGGTGATTTTACACATAATCAGTTTGTTGAAACTGCTCTATTTGGAAACTGCTGAAAACTACAGATTGCATAACCGAAATAAACTCTCTGATTGATTAAAATACTTTCTTATAGTACATCTAAATAATTTTTTTTCCCACCTGACGGAACAAATAAACTGCGTAATTTTGCGTTCAACGTAGGTCTGCATTTTAAAAAAATTATGTAATACGTTTTAAAAAAAAACATGCGCCAAATTAAAATTACCTCCAAACACCGCCAGGATTCTAACCGACCTTTAACATGCCATTCTAGCACTATAACTACTTTTATTTGTTAAAATGTTTGGAACAATTGCAAGGCTTTCATCCCACCTCTACACCAAACATCCCCAACCCACCGCCCTTTTTAAGTAGACTAATTTGAGTAATCCTGAGTAGGTTGTAAGACAATTGTACTGAGGCGATTTTTGAGACTAGTTTAGACGAACGTAAATCTACACCCAGCTGAACCTGGGAATCAAACCCAGAACCCGCTCAATCGAGTTACCTGGTATGGCTGGGAGGGATGGGGGAGGTTAGCCTTATCCATGGCGAACACATGAATTGTTTAGCTGCCGTTAAAGTAACAGTTTATTGTTGTTTGCCGTGCATGTGAGCTAAGTTAGTACATATTTTGATTAGTAATCAATTGATTGTAGTAGAGTGCGAATTTTTGAAATCGGCACTATTCCATAGAGGGCAACAGAGCAAAACTGCGCATTACTAAAACTCTACTTTTCACTACAATTGATCAACAGAAAAGTTATTTTAATGCTCGCTTTCGAAATGATGATACGCTATTTATTACATGTGACTAAGATCACGTGAAATGTATATTACATTTTAATTGCTGAGTTAAATTGTAGTTTTTGAGGTACCGATTAAATAGTATATCTTGTACTGATTACATAGTGAAACATACTTAGGTACAAATTAGATATGTTACCAATTTTTTAATCTTATCATTTAACATAGACACAACAACTGATTCGCCAGTGTAAAACCTAGCCACCTACTGAAACTGTGAAAATTCTACTGCTTATTATTTAGAGTGCAACTCTTTCCACAGCTAAAAGTGCCACCCTGGACAGACAGGTTCCCTAACATCTAATAAGTTAACCCTTCAGTAACGAATCATGTCGCTGTGATCAAATAAATTACTTTTCGTGGGTGGCATCCGAAGTCTTACTACCGTTCTCGAATGAAACTGAATTTTACTAATTCTAAATCGCAAGGATGCAATGTGGTTTTTCATACTAATACAAAAAAAAAAAATAACAGCCAACGTTAATACCTAAGGGTGGATAATATTTTACATCCACCTCACAAAAATTTCTACCTCATCTTACTTCGTCATTAATGTATCTTTGGTTTTATTTTTTTCCTCCTAGTCATTTTGCATTTTTTACTAGTTGGTCTAAATTTATTTTGAAAACGTGTTTGATGTTCACTTTCATTTAAGGAGAGTAAGTTACTTCTTAAAAGAAAGCTAGGCTACACAACTATTGGTAAATAAAAGTTATTAATCTTTTTCAACGTAATAATTAATCATTCCTTCAAATAAAATTGGAAATGTCATAACTAGTTAGTTAAAAATATAAATATAAAATTCGTATAAGAGGTTCAGTAAGACGACAGTCATTGTTGGTTGAATTAGCAGTGCTCACATATTTGCTATTACACTTACAAGATTTTTATACTAGAACACTCAGAAGGCACACACACATATAAGTTATGTGTACGTAATCCTTAATAGGTACTGAGGTTACGTTACGATATTTGAATAACCTTTTCGAAGGAACGGTTTGCTTACGATATTAATCTCGTGTGGGTATATGGCATGTGTCCAAGCGTTGAAACAAATCACACAAAGTTAAAACCCACATATTTAACTTAGCAATAACCGTGTTATATATATTCGATTGCGTTACGAGAGGTTATTTTGAAAATGGCGGCCAATATAAAATTTTCCGTGGGATGTCGAATTTGCAGTACTATTGAACTCGCACTTCATAAACTAAATACTGCATTAAAAAAGCTGTACTGTTTTCAGTCCTTCATATATATGAAGAAATTACTAATATGCTCATGTAGTTCAATATAATGAATACAGACTGTGCATGTACACATTATACATATACTTAAGCAAACAGCTGTGAAAGAAAGTTTTAACACCTACTCCAAAGGAAAATATAAAATAGTGAAACGCCTTTGCATGTTTTAAATGATTTGAGAATGATTATACAAATTGAATTTGTAGGTGACGTCATGTCCTAAGTGAATTCGCCCCAGTGAGGCTTCAATAAGTAGGGAGAAGATGGCATAAGGATCTCCCTAATCATTTAGAATTGCTTGAGGTTCGTCACTCAACACCCTTGTTCACCCCCCCCCCCACCCTTTTCCTTTTAGTGGTGTGTTGAATTATTTACAAGATCCACCCCTCACTGCAGATCTTCCCTTATACAAGTGTACTGAGGGACAATTCCTAGGGGGGAGCAGAGGGGTTAGCTGTCTGTTCGTCTCCACCCATCACCTAGAGTATACTCGCCCCTCGTACACACACACACACTCAAGAACCACCCCTTGTAGCTGTTGTGCTACTCTCCTGCTGTGTCAGAACACGCCACTAACGTCTTTCCGAGGGATATGTAGGCTTTCAGTTTCTGAAGACTGTGTTTGAATGCCTCCGCGGTCTATGATTTCTGCAAAAGGGATACATTAAACACGCGTTGTGTGTTATAAACGAGAGAACGAATCGAAGATGAGTTATAAGTGTAATTACAAGCCATACTATAATAATGATTTTGTTTACTTCGACTGTTTAAAAACACTTGCACATGGTTGTTTGGTAAAATTGACAGTTACGGAATTAATCAGAAATAAATTTTTTAAATCACAAACATATTATCACCGGTTCAAAGTCATAAGTTGTTGATTATAAAGCAATTTACTAATTACTGAATCCGAAAGCTCTTGTACAATGTTACAGCGTTATCATAAAAAAATTCGTATTTTCAGTGAAAATATTCCTATGGTTTCAAATGGGAAATACAGCACGGCATGTGAGGCCATCTTTAACGTACGTATTTTAAGCCCTTAAGAAACCATTTAGTTCAGTATCAATAAAAGGAAGACATCGTGTAACAATGCTGTTCTAAGATTTGAGCAAAATAATTCCTTTGACAAAACGCGACTCCTCTGAAATGGTTACCTTACATTTCAAACACAAACAGCTACACATGAGCAATATTCTGCAATAGAGAATCTACGTTTGTACTTTACACAATATTGGGTAGCAAATTTAAATGTTTTAAATTTACGCACTGCACTTTATATGCAATTTTTTTACTATTGATGAATTAAATATTTTGTGTATGTATATTATTATTTCAAAATGTTTAAAATGTGTTTTGAATTGCTAATCGATACATAAAAAAGGAAATTTGCTTTCCTATCAGCTATAAACTATAGAGAAAGAGATAGGGTACCATTCGTACCACTGAATCGTTATTTAAAAGTTTACGTCAAATGGCAAAACATTGTAAATTGTAAGTAAATTTTTTAGAGATATGATAATGATATACTGTTAGTCACATTAGTATGTTCAAACGTACAGGTGGCAAATTAATACAAATGAATGGGTACCTATAAAGAAAAATAATTTGACACCAAGAATAATTCTACTGTATAACTTAATGTGTTCCTTTCTCAAGCGTACGTCAACATCATTTTAATGCTCGGTATGTAAAATTCAGGTATAATTTGAACTACCGAGTGAAACTTTTAAAAACATATATTTTTCTCATTATCATATATTTTATACAATTTTTCGTTAAGGTCTACCTTGATATCATTAAAGTAACGTAACACCTTTTGTACGTTACACTTTGGTATATTTTATACAGCAAATATAATTATCATTTTCCCATTTCCCTGCCAACGTTTTGTCGTTTGTGGAGATGGTTTCGTAGTTAAAATATAATCATTCACAGCCAAAACATTTTTCTTAACGACTGGGTTTCAATTTTCTTTTGAGGTCAAGTAAAAAAGATGAAAACAGACACCAGGGCTGTGAGAATATTTGATGGTTTCAATTGCATCGTACATAAAAGTTTTCAGAAAACAAATAAATCCCCTTAATTAGTATAAACGCTCCTATACAAGTTTTTCGTCGACTCATGAACTTGTTTACCACAACACTGAATAAGCGGAGGTATTAAGATCTGTACGGCGATATTTTCAGCTCTGCTGGAAATGAAGTATTTGCGCCTTGTAAGCAATTAAATAAGCACTTGTTAATGTCGTTATCTGTTTCGCCCAGGATTCGTGTTTTAACTTTCAAGTTTATAACTACGTAAGAAAATGGAAATGTCTCTCTTATAAAGAGGTCACTTGTTATATCGTTTTGTGGGTTTTCAACTGTAGTATTTATAACCATTTTCAACCTTTCCATCCATATCGGTAATATAACAGAACTTATAATGTTTATATGAAAATTATCGTATTATGAAGAAGTTGTTGTGACGTACAGACTTTAAGAAACTACTAAAGCCTTAATTATGTCGGCTGCTTTCGTTAATGACCCGTCTTTAAGCCTGTAATTGGATTAATGAGCACACATAAAATGACTTTTTTATTCAATGTGTTTTCATTGACCAATAGTAATATAGTTATCAGATCACCCGCAATTGCTATCATATTTCTATTACCGATGGAGACGTTTTTGAATTTCGTATGTTGTAAATTGGGTTTAAATTATATTTTGGCTATGTATATTATAAACACTCACATACAATTAATAAACTGAGTTATCACCGTACGATATCTAGGAATTAGAATACATCTTTTAAAATTAATAAATAATACCTACTACCGTATAAACAGATCGAACAAATACGTTATGAGTGTTAAACAAGCCTCTTTATAACTAGCCAGAATTCTTTAAAAAAATTTTGTAGAGGATATATCATATTAAAAATTTTATTAGGTTCATCATTGTATTTTATGTCTATTTTTAGTATGTTCTTTATGATAATGTTAGTTATGAGAATATACTGTCACATATCTGTTATTTATCAATTTAGGATCCTTCTGACATACTCTACTGTTGATGAAATTTGAACTTACAGACTACAGTAGTGGATACACCTGATATATCCTATTATTTGAGTAATGTTGTCTTGTAGACTAAAATGAAATTCAAATTTAAATATGAAGTGCTTTTCACTATTCTCGATCGGTCAATGGAAAATTGTGGCAAGGTATAAATTCCTGTGGTAAGCTGTAGCACACTTAACAGGATGAAGTAACGGTTGTATGCTTTAAGGACACTACCTACAATGGACTTAAAATGCGTTTCAGTGTCTCCGTAGCTAGTTTTTTTACGGAACTATTCCCTATGCACCAATTATGCCAACGTACGAAAAGAAAACACTTCGGTCAAGGTCGGAATGTCATTATGAAGCCACCATTGTCATTAATAGAACTGTTTCTAAGCACTACAACATAGCAAAATAACGACGTTTGATGACTTCCTTTGTTCAAAATGTACTAACCGGATGTACGTGAAACTCAGATTGAGACGTGCACTGAACATTGCCGCAGACTTTCCACTTACACAATATGGCCGCCGCTTTAAGTCCACGGTACAAATGGACCGGCAGGAATCATGCACGATAGTTCAGCGCTTATAAGTCGCGCACCTCAGGAAAGGTTTTGAAAGAGTGGCGAAGCGGACGTAAAATAGTATCTACTGTGCAGCTACCCGCCCCCCCCAATTTCCCTTCCCAGTCAGTAAGAGGGGAAATGACGGAGCCCTGAGTGTGGAATTAGCAGCTACAACCAATCAACAGTTGCGCACACATGCGCTGGTTAGGGGTAGGAGGATGTGGAAACTACTCCTCGTCGCGTCACCGGGACCTTTCCTAGCTCGCGTGACCTGTAACTCGTTGTGACGATGAGGCATTTGATGCGCGCTTCAATGTAGACCTTACAGCTCCGTTGATTTTAAGCCGACAACAAGTTGGTAGCTGGCGCCCTTAAGAGGGCGTGGTACATAATTCAACGCTAAAAGCATTAATCTTTAACTGTAGGTTTCTTGAAGCCAATTTGCGAAAAGTAAACAATAGCATTCCTAGACCATAGTTTTAAGCAAAATTGTTTCCAATGTTATGAACTTCTGGGGCACAATCTGACGCCGGAACCTTGTGCTTTTAACTGCGGCACATGAGATCACGCGTAACGAATTAGTAATTCTGGATAAATATTTACTCATTAAGTTGGCAAATTACATTATCTAGGATTGTCATTGAGTATTTTATCCATATTGGTTTCGAAAAAAAGCGTAGAAATAAATTGATGTTTTCAGCGTTTATTTATCTACTGCGAAATCTTAAGGTATAGCCTATAGTGTCAATGCTCGACGAGAAATGCAAAACATCTATAAGCGAAGCACTGAACTGACATAAGACGGGTTTCTGGTTTTAGTTTTTCTCAGCGGCGAGACTAACAATTTATCTACGCAGAGAATATGATTCGGAACAATCAACCATATGTCACTTTGTATACGGCTAAACAACACATACTTGATCGAATTGTATATAAACCTCGTCAAATATTTTCTTCATTGGTATGTCAATCTGTATAATTATAATTTATTGGTTTGTGGACATACGCCATTGCTCACGTCTTGCTGATCAAACTTGTGTTGAATGACAAAGTATAAAAAAGAACAAAAAACGGACTTAAAACGCACACAAAAACCACAGAAAAAAGTAATCTCAAAGGAATTCTGCCAGATTTTTTAAAATCATACAAAGGTTTCTAAGGGTAGAATTCAGTCGAATTTCGACACAACACTCAGACACAAAAGACAGACACAAATGGAACCAAATTTCCAAAATAAAACAAAATATGGAAGTACAGAAATACAACGAACAGTGGACAACAAAGGACAAGGGACAACACTACACAAGTTAAATACAACGAAAAAATGCAACGTTTCGAGAAATACGATCTATTCCCGTCTTCAGGCTGAGACACATCTGGTCGGAACACCAAGACGCAATGAAGTTGCTGGAGAATTGGCGTTGATATAGCCTGGATGGTCTCTAACCTGCTCGGCCAATGGTGGCAAGGCATGTGTGATTTGCTAGGCTCTCAGCCAATGAAAGGCAAGCACTTTCTGATTGGCTGAGAACCTTGCAGTAATGTTCCCTGTTGTTCTGTCGAGAGTGTTTAACATAGATCTCTTTGTTTATTTTCTCTAACATGGTTTCTTTTTTTTTTTTTTTTTTAATTAATTAAAGGCAACCACATACTTTTCAGTTCAATTCTCTGTTGATTTATGAGATTTTTGTTACCGGCTAAGTAAGCTGATTCTTTTATTTTTCGTTTAATTCTGTACTTTTCCTGACTTATCGGGTTAGTTGAGTAGTATATATTTTACCGGAGTTATACCTCTTGTTGAAAGAAATAACCTTCTAGTCAACTTAATACTTAGTTAAAGTTTTACAGGCTAGCTTGGCAGCATTGAAATTATCTATGGCTGACCCCAACAAACGTTTTACTATGTGATTTTACTATGTGATTAATTAATATAGGGTAAAAACCAACGCATGCTTCAATAATTGCGTCTTGTTAATCCCGTTTCAATCAAATTGTTAAGGCAACAATTTTTTTTTTTTTTTTTTTTTTTAAGTTTCCTGAGTATTTTGTGAAATAGTACACTTGTAATTTCAAAATTGTGCCCATTCCTTGATAAACCAAAGGGTGCAAGACCAATGCTGACGGTCTATATATTTGTGTTACCAGATTGAATGGTACAGCCCATAACATGCGATGTTCTATACCAAAGTTTTTTTGTTGAAAAAAATATCGTCACCCCCACCCTTTCTAGTGTATACAATCCCTTATCTTCGCTTGCAATATGTCAGCGTTAAGTTTGGTCATGTAACAACAGACTAGTGTAACAATCTCGATATTTTTTAATGTCTTTGGAATGAAAACACCGGGACTCGTGTAGAATTTTCTCTTGGGAACATATAAACGTAATACACATTTTATACGCCAGTTATATGCTTCTGTTAATAAGGACTACGTTACATCAGAACACAGAATGTACCACAAAATGTTATTCCCGTCAAATATGGAAATAACAGCATAATTATTTCGTTCTGAAGTTGTGTCCCTAATGTTCATGGTGTAATTTAAACTGGATAGGCCGGAACTTCTTTGGAACACCCTGTCGCTGTTGGCGCAGAGGCTAGAGAACTCGTCTCCCACTAAGGCGATCTGGGTTCAGTTCCTTGCAGGGTCGGTCCCAGGATATTTGCCTGTGGGAATCGTGCTGGACGGTGTCGCTGGTCGGCGGGTATTCTTAGGGATCTTCCCCCCCCCCCCCCC
>PNEQ01058114.1:0-69919 GCA_003012365.1 Medauroidea extradentata | reverse complement strand
TGTCTGTTTGGCTCCTGCATGTTACTACAGGTTTCCTATTGGCCTGGCTGCCGACTAGCAGAGCAGCTGCCTCACGCTGATTGGCAGTAGGTGTTTCCGCCATGTTGCTGGCCAGGGAAGCCATTTTGCTGGCGTGTGTGACTGAGTTCGCCTTCCTGCCGACTATTTCACTTCTGTATTCCTAAATATTCTGTGACCTAACTGTGATGTGCGGAACAGAAGACATTTTACAACGACACCAGTTAGAAATGTTACCACTCAAAGAAGCTAACGTGCGCTGTGCGCTATCACGACTTCAACAAATTACAGCCTGCTTTCCTTCGTGGTACTATCGCAGACGAGTTTAATGGTACGTCAAGTGTTATCGCACACCCGTCCGAAGTTACTTTATCACTCGCTGCTTGCCTGATGTACGAACACATAATGCGCAAAAAGAAGAAAAATTAATGGAAGCAATACTGCTGGATGTTTATTAAACTTACACAGACTACCTAAAAGATAAAAACATCATGGAATAGTAGAATTAAGGCATTCACAAACTGAACCAACCGAGACGTCATAAAAATCTGAGAATTTAATCAGAGTCAAATATAATTTAAGCAAAGATACAGAAACCCTGTGTACTATCCTAAAGACGTAGTTGTAGTGTTTAACAATGATTCATGCCAGTTCACAGTTATTTCGGCTATTTTAAGTGTTACATCACGGGAAGCATTTCTGCGTAGACGAGTATCTATAACTGAAAGTTTTTTCTCTGTTACGTAGGATATCAGAATAACCGTTAAATAAATTCACGAAAATCAGGACTGGTTTTTATGTCGCATGATAATAGGCAGCTTCAAAGTCTGGGTTTTACAGTAATTGTGGGACAGCTAACAAACCAATCTATTTTTGTACCACACGAAAATAAATTAGTATTGTAATTGTCTGGATGATGTTAATGCATAAGTTAATCCCAGCACAATATCACAGTTATCACTAGAGATGATGGTTAGAGACACTGCTAAATAGCGGGAAAAGTTGATTGTTTGCTAGGCTCCAACATGCTATGTTTAACACTGAAGGTTTTGCACCTATATTGGCTATCGTTTATATGAAGCACTGTGACCATCTTCAACAGACCCAATTATAACTGTACAGTTTTAACACAGAACGTGTGTGATTTGCCAGAAAAATGTTCACACGTGTCACGATTGGGATACTATAGTTTATTGGTGACTATGTTAAATATTTTCGCGATTTTCCAGTGTCTCTAATGATGGTTTATCGCGGGAAAACTTGCCTGCTTGCTGGGTTTCAACGTACGTTTAGCTTATGAAAATATTACTGGCTTTCTCTTTTAGTGAAGCTGTTACCCTATTTGACTGAGCCTATAAGAATCCCGCTGTTGTAATATTTGATGCCTGTTATTGGTCTGCAGACAGCTACGCTGTGTCAGAAGTATAACGCCTAATCATATACGTCGCAAGAAACTACAGCATTTTCAATGGTATGTTGACACAAAAAATTTTCGTGATATACCATCATTAGGGACACTGGAAAATCGCGAAAATATTTAACATAGTCTCCAATAAACTGTATTATCTCAATCGTGACACGTGTGAACAGTTTTCTGGCAAACCACATACGTTCTGTGTTGCAACTGTTCAGTTATAATTGGGTCTGTTGAAGAGGCACACATTACGTCGTATAAAAGATAGCCAACATAAGTGCAAAACCTTCAGTGTTATACATAGTATGTTCGAGCCTAGCAAACAATCAACTTTTCCCGCTATTTACCAGTGTCTCTCATCATCATCTTTAGTTATCACCCACAGTCTATAAACTACCTTCGCAATTCCGACCAGTGGCGGCTCGAGGGTTGTTGCCAGGTTGGGCACAAGTTGCCGGGAACTGTAGACTTGTGTGAACGCGCCGCCGTACACCAATGACCATGAAATATCTACTGGCTACTAATTGTGCTGTGACCAGTCAGTAATAAGTAATACCTACATACCAGCGTGTTAGTGGCTGTAGCGTCAACTAGCGCACAAGCCTGTACATATCCCTGGCAACAACCTACGAGCCGACAATATGGTTCCGTTAAGCCGGATTCACAACCACACTTAACGCACGTACGAACACACGCACATACGTTACGTATTACAGATTGGATCCACAACAATATTTAATATAGACATGTGCGGAAAATGTTTACGTCTTAACAAAATGTCGGTAAAAGAGCATCGTGACTTATTTTTACTTTTCGCAACAAATTAAGTTATTTATGACTACAAGATAAATTATTTCTCAATGTAAATCAGTATTTAATTGATTCTTATGTTTGCATATGCTGCATTCACAACCACCTCTTAACGTACGCACGTACGAAGTAGAACTACGCACGCTACGCGAGGATGTGAGTACACACTCGGTGTTTCTACTTTACACGTACGTACGCGCGTACGCTAAGTGGTGGTTGTGAATCCAGCTTTAGTGCCGAACAACGTAGCAATGGCGCCAAAAAACCTATGAACCTTACCTCGAATCTGAGATCTTGCTTATGCAACGTTTACGGATATGATGCTCGGGATCATTTTTGAACTAACAACAGCGGATCTCGTGCCAAAGGAAAGATTTTAAAAGATGGAAAATTGTTGTCATGACCTTTTAATCAACCCTCGTAATACAATACGATGCCAAATTTCATGTCTAAATTTTAGGGGAATAATTTCACATGTAGGCATAGCGGAACGAAGAATATTGTATAAACGTACGTCCGAAATAGCACCATTTCTGCACTACAGTTCACAATATGGTAACCCCGCTTACGAGCTATGTGAACGGTACACATTGTCCGATGTATCATTTCACAAAAACGTGATCTCGTCCATGTGCATTTTATTCACTGTACGATGTGAGTTCTCTAGCACAGAAACATGGTCTAGTCCACGTGCATTATAATCACTGTACGATGTGAGTTCTCTAGCACAGAAACATGGTCTAGTCCACGTGCATTATATTCACTGTACGATGTGAGGTCTCTAGCACAGAAACATGATCTCGTCCACGTGCATTATATTCACTGCACGGTGTGAGGTTTCTAGCACAGAAACATGACCTAATCCAAGTGCATTATATTCACTGTACGGTGTGAGTTCTGTAGCACAGAAACATTACCTAGTGCAGGTGCATTATATTCACTGTACGGTGTGAGTTCTTTAGCAGAGAAACACCTCGTCCACGTGCATTATATTCACTGTACGATGTGAGTTCTCTAGCACAGAAACATGGTCTAGTCCACGTGCATTATAATCACTGTACGATGTGAGTTCTCTAGCACAGAAACATGGTCTAGTCCAAGTGCATTATATTCACTGTACGGCGTGAGTTCTGTAGCACAGAAACATGATCTCATCCACGTGCATTATATTCACTGTATGGTGTGAGGTCTCTAGCACAGAAACATGATCTCGTCCACGTGCATTATATTCACTGCACGGTGTGAGGTTTCTAGCACAGAAACATGACCTAATCCAAGTGCATTATATTCACTGTACGGTGTGAGTTCTGTAGCACAGAAACATGATCTCATCCACGTGCATTATATTCACTGTACGGTGTGAGTTCTGTAGCACAGAAACATTACCTAGTGCAGGTGCATTATATTCACTGTACGGTGTGAATTCTTTAGCAGAGAAACACCTCGTCCACGTGCATTATATTCACTGTACGATGTGATGTCTCTAGCACAGAAACATGATCTAGTCCACGTGCATTTAATTCACTGTATGGTGTGAGGTCCCTAGCACAGAAACATGATCTAGTCCAGGTACATTATATTCACTGTACGGTGTGAGTTCTCTAGCACAAAAAATGATCTAGTCCAGGTGCATTATATTCACTGTACGGTGTGAGGGACTCTAGTACAGAAACATGATCTAGTCCACGTGCATTATATTCACTGTACGGTGTGAGGTCTCTAACACAGAAACGGTGCATTCTCGGACCTATGTTTCCAATTACATTATTTTCTCTTAGACGTGTGAAGAACGTTCCCCCAAACTATTAACATGAACATAAGCAACATTCTTTATGCATACAAAAAATCTGATACAGCAAGAGTATAGGTGTTGCTCTTTAAGGAATACCGTAAAACTGAATAGTCAACTATGCGCAAATGGTAGATCCCATTAACATACTGCGTAACTTTATTGTTGTAAATTTAGTCGTACTCAAATACAAGAACGTCAAACATTCATTTATTTTACGATATGTTCCGCGTTACATATTATCGCTACTACCGAACTGAACAGGTAACGATGGACAGTTACTTCAGACGAGCTGCTAACAAAAACATTCAAACTATCATGACAATTTGTCACACAGTATTGTCACACTAAATCAACATAAAGTATAATGTCAGACTTAATCAACATAAAGTGCGGGACATACAACAGTTTGACACATATATTGTCGGGAAACTGTTTTCGTTACCCAGACGTCTTGAAATTCCGACGAGAACACTTTGAGTACAGTATAGAGGTAAGTGACACTATTTTGCCGGAAACACTTTAAAAGCATTATTTTAATCGTCAAATTGGTTTTAATACTTAGGCCTAATGAATTACATGATACACACATCACAATTTAAAATCTAAATATGAGTCAGTTCTATCATCAATCTGGTCTTAAACGACGAAACCTAGCTCAAGACAAAATTTCCCGAGAAATTCAGTTTGGATGTGCTAGGCCTAAATGTGCGTAAGAAAGGCTTTTTGTGTGCTACGCATTTTAGTTACGGAGGTTTCAGTATGAAAAAGAAATTATTATAAAATATCATGCTCTTACCGCATTGACTTAATCCATAAATAGGTACATAACCCATCGACATAGAAATTTATATTAAAAAGATTCCACAGAGTAAAAAAATAATTTAAAACCACGATAACGGTGAAAAACCACGCAGAAAAATTAATTAAATCACATTAATTCCATTTAAGGATTTTTCTGCATCATATTTCTTTAATGAGTATATACCTGAGGCATCAAGCAAACATTTTATATCCTGTTAATTTAAATAAACGATTGAACTAAACTTTCTAAGTACGGAAAATTTAATTATATCGTATCAAGCTGTACTTTCCTACCCCAGTCGCGGATAACGTGTTAACGGAGCTAATTTACTAAATTCCCGTTTTCCGAGCTGGAATGTCGTCAGGTTCAACAGATGTGTTTTTAAAAAACCGTAATCCCACACATAACTATTTACTTACAATAATTCAAGGATAACCTATACAAGTAAAAGCAATCCTATCCCGAACGTAAAAGTAGTTTTCTATAAAATTTCTTTTAAAGTTCCACGCTCTAAATCCGGATCAGTGGTTACAATAAATGAAACGTTAATCACTGAAAATCTAGTTAACAGCAAGTTTCTGACTAATAAACCTGTATAATTCACAGAAAATAAGTTTACATGCACGTGAGATTCACTGACAATAAGTGGAAATCACTTTTAAATCAGTAGCATTTAGATATTGAAACAATTAGCACGGTTTCACTAAGTACTGTTGCTCATTTTTGACCGAAAATACTGGAATATTACCGAAGTGGTTCATTTATCGCGTATTCAAGTTAAGAGTGTGACTCGTTATTAAACTGTTAACAAGGAAGCAAAATATATAACTTTAAAATCCTTGTTACAGGTTCTGACGACAAATTTTCCCATCATGTCGGGACTGCGAGGTTGGCTCTGGATTCTGGTTGTCGCCATATCTTGCAGTGTGCACCACGTCTCCTCCAGGCAGGAGGAGGTCGAACATTATGACTTCGTGATCGTGGGGGCAGGGTCGGCAGGGAGCGTGCTGGCCAACCGTCTCACTGAGATACAACACTGGCATGTCCTCCTTGTCGAGGCGGGGGGTGAACCGCCCGAGTGGTCCCTGGTTCCTGCCTACTGGAGATTCGCCTGGGACCCAGCAGGAGGAATGAGCTGGAACTACAGCACAGTTCCAACTCCAGAGTCCTGCGGAGGTGTCGGCTGCAGATACTCAGGCGGGAAATGCCTCGGGGGATCCAGCTCAGTGAATGTAATGTTTTACGTACGGGGTAGTAGGAGAGACTACGACCAGATGGAGAGAATGGGCAATAATGGCTGGGGATATGAAGATGTCCTTCCATACTTCGTCAAGTCGGAGAGAAATGGAGACCCGCTGTATGCTTCGACAAGGTACCACGGCTCAGACGGGCCACTCAACGTGGAAAACTACCGTTACCAAGATGGCAACACATATGCTATATTTCAAGCACTGCAAGAATTTGGACTGCCTGAAAATGATGTAAATGGCGAGCACCTTATTGGTGCAACGAAAGTTCAAATGACAACCCATAATGGTGAGAGACGAAGTACAAACACTGCCTACCTGAAGCCTGCGAGAGCAAGGACAAATTTGCACGTTCTAATTAACAGCCACGTGTCAAAGATACTATTCCACAACGACTTCGAAGCATGCGGGATAGAATACGTGAAGGATGGGATTACATATCAAGCATTTGCCAGCAAGGAAGTAATTCTATCAGCTGGTTCCATAGGATCACCGAAAATTCTACAGCTTTCAGGCATTGGACCACGTGAAGTACTACAACCACTTGGAATCAGGATAATACGAGATCTTCCAGTAGGTTCAACTTTACAGGATCACCCTGCTGTTCAAGCAGTGGTTTACAAAGTAAGAAACATAAACATCCCTAACATTACAGTACTGTTTTCCGACTTCATGGAGTATGTTTATACCCGTAAAGGGCCACTTACAGCACCTGGAACATTTCAGTTGTTAGCTTTATTTCCGTCGCAAAGCTCTTCGATAGGCGACGAAGATTCTGATCTAGAAGTAGCATTCGAATCAGTATTTACAAATGGAAGCGTAGCTGGAAGCTATTACAACAGAATTGCTGTGACTCCTGTAGTGCTGAAACCTCAAAGTAAGGGCTATGTCAAGATAAATAGCACAGACCCATTTCAGGAACCTCTCATTCAGCCCAACTACTTGCAAGAGGAGACTGATGTTCAAGTGCTACTCCGAAGTGTTAATTATTCTCTGGAGCTGCTCAAGACTCCGGCGCTTAAAAATGCAGGATTCGAAGCCGACACCTCACTATTACGAGGCTGCGAAGATAATATTTGGGGATCAGAACAGTACTGGAGATGTGTGTTTAGAGAAACCACTTTCTCCACTCACCATCCTGTGTCAACGTGTATGATGGGGCATCAGTCAAATCCGGATGCTGTTGTGAATCCGCTTCTTCAGGTGAAAGGGGTAAAGAATCTAAGAGTGATTGATGCTTCCATCCTGCCGATCCCTATTAGTGGACATACAAATGCTGCCGCGATAATGATAGGAGAAAAAGGCGCCGACTTGATCAAAGAAGAGTGGGCTTGAACTGGAGTGTACTTTAATAACTATAAGGAATTACACTACGAAAATGTTAATGGCAAAATGTACGATGACATTACTTACACAGTGTGGCAACATAGCATTGTACATACTCCCCTCTTGCGCTCCACAGATATCTTACTTATTTTACTACTACTGTTCTGACCTGCGTATTATTGGTCCAAGTTAAGATCCTGAGCAGTCCAAACATGATTCTATGCTTACTTGGCTTAACATGTGTAAAATAAAACCTGATAGTGGAGCACAAGAGGGAACTACCTCAATGCAGTGTTTCCACACTGTGCACATAAAATGTCGTCGTACAACATTTAGCCACTAACGTTTTCGTCTCCATTTTAGTCCAGGATTCACGTTATTAAGCGGTTGTTTCTGGAAATCCTATATTTATATGTATAGTAATATATTATGCAGTCTATGTGGTGATAAATTTTGGCATTGTATTACGTATATTTATAACACATTTCACCTTGTGTAAATTCTCACCATTCAAATAATCAGAGTTTCGTATGCATTTTTATTGATACTGCAACACTTAGTACTGTCACTAACTTGTGAATTTATGCATTTGCTACCTAACTTTTCAGCTTGCAGAGACTGGCAAGTACCAGTAAAGTAACCCACAGTTTTTTGGTTTTTATGGTAGGAAATTGCATTAAAGTAGGATTGAAATAGCAACCGGCGAATAAGTGTGACTAAGGTGATTATGGAGGCGGCTCGGAATGAAAGCACAGAGGAAACTGCAGTTACCCGTGATATCCCGTATATCGTCGTTATCACCACATAAATAGTCCTAAATTTTAGACCCTGGGAGTGACGCCGACCGGGCATCGAATAAGAATCTTCTTGGAGCTGTATGATCGATACACCACCGCTGTCCCCCGTACTTTTAGTTTGGTCCACTTGACATACTATTTCACGTCGTTACTGCGATTTGCTGCTATTTTTACGCAGATTACGACCCTCGAAGACCACAATTGAGGGCTTAACCTTCAAAAGGGGTTAAGTACCATTTTCGACAAAAATGAGTTAGGTACATAGAAAGGTGCCAAAACATTAGGCAGAAGACATTCCTAAAGTGTTATCTCCTAGTGATATTCATACGCGCCGTACATCAGCACAATTTCATGGTTGGAGTAACATCAACGCATTCTAGTTCATTGAAAAAATATATATTGATGTTCATAAGTGTTTTGTAATAATTAATATTCGATGGCTCCTATTTACTACTTTCCTATTGTAAAAATATGTGAACGCATTTGAATAATTCCTTGTTCATTTGTTTGCCGCAATATACTGTTTTCGTCATTATCTCGAAACTTACCTTTTGGCACTTAGCCCCTTATGAATGTTAAGTCCTCAATTTGTGTGTCAATTTAGGGTACTTCCCAGCATCTGCGATCCTAAGTGCAATGTATAATTTTACTCATCTTGGCATCCTCTACAACGTGATGAAAAGCTTTAAACGATATTAAGGGAAATCCTGTTTAGTAATAAGACCATAAATAAAGTAAAATACAAAAAAAAAAAACTTGTGAGTTCAAACTTCGCGACTGGATGTTTATATTTACGTGAGTTTGATTATCTCAGAACTGGAAGCAAGTCAAATGTGATTGGCAATGCACAGTTTCTTGCACGTAAAGTTACAAGTTCGTCATTTGACATTTCAGGTATCAGTTTGGAATAGTTACTGGTATTTTTAATAATTATGCATGATTGTAGCAATCACTATAATTGTTCTAACAATATATAATAATAGTGTTACTGGTGCGTATAGAGTTATTTAGATTGTAGCACGTCATTTATATCACAGAACACCGAATGGCATCTGGACTTTTCTCGATCGGAAAATACCTAAAGAGCTATATGTGTGTGTAGGTGTACGTGTATATATTGCACATGCATTAGTTGAGTTATTATGTCCTGTCAGGTAAAAATTACGTAACTTAAAGATATTTTCAAGACGAGTGTCACGGAAGTTTTCGACAACAGTAATTTGAAGCATATCTTTTGAAGGGCTGGAAAGAAGATGATAAAAGGCAGCTGATAACGGACACACGTGACTTTGGCGTGGCGGTTAAGTAAGGCTCTAGATAAATGAAGCATAGGTGACAATACGCACGTCTACTGCCGTAAGTTACTGTCAATGTTTCACTGACAAATGGAAGAGCTGGGGCAGAAAAGGTAAAACCAAAGGGGTAAGTATGTCACTCACATAGGCTTTAATTTTCACTGTAAGTCTTAAAAACTGGTCCACGAACTCCTTGCGAAACTTTTAAATTGTGTTTGCACAGTCAGTGGTACAAACGTAAGGTTGTAACTAGTTGAGTCATCCTAATTCTGCGAAAAGCAAGCAAGATTTCACGTGCATGTATAATGGTAGCTCGATTTAAGTTATTGGTTGCTAAAGCACTCGCCTTCCACTAAGACGCGGTCGGTCCCAGATGTTTTGCATGTGGGAAACGTGGCGGAAGTTGCCGTTGGCAGGGGTTTTCTCGGGGCGTGCCCGTTCACCCCGCCCTTCGCATTCCGTGTCTTTTCCGTCGTAGGACTTCGTTTCATGCCATCCTCAAGGTTTAGCAAGAAGTCAGTTTTATGGGTGTGATTTCCTACCCTTGGGTACCATTCCCATAAGAACCGCGTGGCTTTGTAAGAAGATATGTTCCATTTGACTGCGCCAATCAGCGACATGAAACGTCTGCAATTTGCAGCCACCCCCACATTACTAGTAAGTAAGAGCCCCAGTTTTTCGCGAAAATAATTTTGCCCCAGTTTGTCTCAGTGCCTTACGTGCACATCTACAAATCTGGTTCGTGGCTATTGGCAGCGTGTCTGCGTAAAGAGCCGTATCTCATTTGACTGAGCCAATTACAATAACGTTCCTGCGACACCACACGTCTGTGATTTGCCGCTAGAATCCCAAGGCTCGCGACAGTTAAAATATCCAATCACTGACCACGAAGCAGAACTACAGATGTGCACACAAGGCATCGAAGCAAACTGGGGCAAAATTCTTTTCCCAAGTCATAAGTAGAGACAGGAAATATTCGCAGGTTCCCTGGCCTATAGGCTAACCTCCAAGAATGTCTGTGAACTCAAGAAGGCAACAGTTGCTCATAGCATGCTCGCTGACTTAGTTATACCACGCGACTGCGCTTGTATTTAGTTGCTTCTTTATTATTAGCACAGCGTCCTCCAGAACGTGTCAAACGAGTCTAGGTCCAATTGTGAAACTGACACAAACATATAATCGTTTGAAGTCTACCATGCGCCTAAAATAAAACGCGAATTTTTCAGGTATTTACTCATAACGTTAACCATCGAGAATTTGAAGTGGTGAAGGGACAAAATGTTTTGAAACACAACCATCCGTTACTCCCCCTCCCCCAACTAAAGTTGGGTGCTCTATTAATTAGTAGAGGCCTGCAAATTTAATTAGAATATATTGGTTTGTGGACATACGCCATTGCAACTGATTTGCTGATCCAACTTGTGTTGAACGATAAAATACAAAGAACAAAAAAACAGATACAAAACACACACGAAAAACATAAAAACTATTCCAGAGGAATTCTGTCGGGTTTTTTCATGTGAGGCATTAAATAATTCAATCTGTAGAATTCGTTGTTGTCTCACATAAAAACAAATAAATTAAAAAACTGACAGAATTCCTCTGGAATAGTTTTTATACTTTTAGTGTGGGTTTTGTAACAGTTTTTTGTTCTTCTTTGTATTTTATCGTTCAACACAAGTTGGATCAGCAAAACATGAGCAATGGCGTATGTCCACAAACATATAAATTCTAATTGTAAACTCCCACTGCAACAAACATTTAAAAATCTCAGCTGCAAATGTAGTTTTATTACTTGACAGCTAAGTTGCTGTGTACTCATCTGACGTTAGCTGTTGTCCAGCAGTTTCTGTGGCACACCTCCTGGACACATTTTCAACAAATTATATTAAGTCCAACTTTGAAATGCCCACTATCTTGTAATGCGGGCACACGAAGACACGTATTTCCGGATCCAATAACGTTACGGAGTGTGTTCGGGTGTGTATAGGGCCGTGAACTATAGTCTGTCAGCTAATAATAGCGCGAAATTTTCACAGTAATCAGTTCCTCGTTGGATTCATTCTTACGTAACCCCGCGTGTTTTTAAAATTTCAAACTGTCTAGGCAAGTCTAGCGCAAATGCTACCCTATCGAAAGTGACAGACCTGTATTTTTTGCCAGATAGGATGGATGAGATACGAGTGGAGCAGTTTCGTGGGATGAAACAAAAGATCTCATCAACATGAGTGGAATTTTAAATTAAACGTAGTATTTTCGAAATGAACGAATGTGCAAAGCACTGCGCCTGTGTGGTAGACAGACTGTCTTGCAAACGTTACACGGATTGCATAGCGACAGGCGTTAGTTATTAACGTTTGAAAAACCACAAATTAAAACGACAACAAATGCGCTAAGAATGTCACACAAAGGATACCTTTTCTGTTCCTGACAACCTTTTCTTTCTCAATCTATCAAAAAAGTTTATTGAAGTGCACGGTTACCACTTTTCGAACAATTACAATGTTACCTCTACCGATTTAATTAACGTTAGAGGGATGCTTTACAAAATGCAAACAAACATTTTCATCAGATTCGTTCACATAAACTTTGTACGAAAAATTCGTCCATAATATAACGTAGTTTTATACATACGAACACAAAAGCATTCCCATACATCTTACTTTAAGGTTTCGTACCTCCTTTAGTAATAACTTTAGGCCATATGTCGTCTATATATTTTCATAGTATTTTGTCGTCAGGAATCACCTACCAAGTGGTGTTGGAGTAATTATGAATCATTCTATATAAACATCTTTATTTGACTATAAAACTCAACAATAATATTTTTCCTTTACATGATGAGAAATATGTCTTAAGATCCAAGAAACAGATCTTGTAAAATATATGTTAAATAAATTAATAAATATTATGAAACTAACATTCTAATGAGTCTCAATTCAAATATACTATATGGTTGGGCATGTATCAATATTTACCTTTTGGTGGTTTTGCATTGGCATATTATCCTAAACTCCAAATATTTGCTGGAGGGAAAAATATTAAATTTGGATGACGATTCTGACTGTGATTATATATTAGAACTCGATCTTGAATATTCTCAGAACTACACATAATACACAAAAATATACAACTTTGTCTATAAAATACTATTGTTGAAAGTACCAAAGAATCAAAATTAATAACAAATTTACTTGAAAAAAAAAAAACCTATGCAACTTAATACCATAGTTAAACAATTGCGTGAAACTTACAAAACATATAGAAATAGCATTTGATGAATATGACTGGCTAAAAATACAACAAATTTATGTTGGTAGGTAACATTTAGAGTTGTCAAAATAATTAATGTATTATTTCCATCTAACACAATCAAACCAAAATATGGTATGAAAATTAAACAATGTTTTCAAGACATGGACTCATATATTTATAACATATAAAAAGTGGATGATATTCATTATGATATGAATACAATGATTAACAAATATGATATAAGTCGCTGTCCTAAAGATAATATTTATATAACAGGTCAGAAATAAATAAAAAGTTATAGACAAGATGTAACAAAATTAAATTATATAAGTAACTTTTAATTCCTTCTCTTGTCCTCTTTTATGCCAATTCGGCGGATTTACATATCAGACAAGCACTATTTTTTACTACAAGTTAATTTTTAAAATTTTTGTTTCTTACATTATTATACTGAGAGACTTTTTTTACACTTCAAATACAAATGTTCTTTACGTAATAGAAAATAAATAATAGTAAAAATAACTTTATGTTTTACGAATCATCCAGCTGTCGTCAAACAATTACTATAAGCATAATTTTTATATTGTTTCTAATTTTAAAATAAGACCAAAATCATTATGTTTATCATAATCATATTTTGCCTTAATGAAACCGTACAAATATGAACAGTTAGATATTAGGAGACAATATTTTATAAACATCATAGTTAATTTTATAAACAGAAAAAAATCTGGTTATTATATTAATGAAATATGTAATTACTATATTTGATCTCTTTCAGTAGGTATATAAAATATATGTGATTTTTCTTTCTTGCTTTTTACATTTCTGTGCTAACAAGTGCTACACAATAACTTATAACCGACTGATTTTGAAGAAATAATAGTTTCTTTCTTATTTTCTTTAAGTTTAAAGTTGCATGTGCATATAAATTATTCGTAACTGACAGGTTTAAATATTGTAATTTATTAGTTGATTCTTTATCAAAATATATTCTACTCACTGTGTAACTTTTATCTACGAAACTTGGTAAAACAAAAGTAATATTCTTGTACTTTTGATAAACATCATTTTTAAATGAGAAACTTTAGAGTCTAGGTTTGTTTTAAATTAAAATCACTAGACATAATATTACATCTACGTATGTTTTAAAAAACATGTTTTTGAAAATAATACCACATGTTACTTGTGTTTAATTAACTGTATTATATTTATGTTATACTTCTGTGTTACTTAAAGAGTTTTTATATTTTTAAATAATTTCTTTGAGAATGGACAGTTGGTCCTGTGTGACAATTTTTGATAGGTATATTATGAACAGCACCAATGATTACAACAGCTTCACCAGCTGAAGCACCAAGACTACCATGACCCCAAAAGCAGTAACACAAATGGTAAATATACTCCTTTATAATGGTATATCCAGAACAAACTTTTTACTCATTAGGTTCCATGAACTTTCTTTGTTACGGTTATTTAAAAAGTTGAAGTTAATAACCCACCATTTTTAAAGACTGTTTTTTTTCAACAGAGAGCACGTTTAAAAAATTATTAAGAATATAATATATATTTTGGGTTATTCGTATGAAAGTATGGCTTTAAATTTGACATTATAAAGTTCGTAATCACTACGAACATTCACAATTTAAAAGAAATAAAAGGTATGAAAATAAATATAATAATTCAGTTATGAAAGTTCCGGCAAACAGCATTTTTTTAATTGGAGTATTTTACATAACATTATATATTTCGCTTGTTCATGTAAAACTTTATCAACCTTACGTTTCGATTCCATAGCTTCATAACATCGTTGTGTTATACTATAGAGTCATTATAGACAGTTTCTAATTTATTTATTCATTCATAGTCTCTTTATAGTATTTTGTAAATTATGTAAATGGACCTCAATAAGTAGTCTGGTAAAAGAATTTTAGGTAATTTTAATTATTTGAATTCTAATTGATTGTACATTTCCATGGTGTTCAGAATTGCAAAATGTTGGAGATTTAACATTTTAAACACTAATTGTATGTGGAATTTCTTCAGGATTATTAACAGTGAATTCAGAAAAAAAAATGTTTAACATTTTACTATAGCTACCTTTTTTTATAAAATAATATTATTCAGTTTTTTTTTTTTTTTTTTTTTTTTTAAGAAAACTTACATTAATTTTTGTGTCTCACCCATCCAAATGTTGGTAAATCATTATACTTTTTAATTCATATCAATAGTAAATAGTTTTTAAACGCCATGTGTTCATTTATAACTTTTTTATAATTACATCATTTCAATTAACTTTGCTTCCGAATCACAAATTGTATTTTGTTTTCCACTTACTTCATTAACAAATGTTTTAAAATTTTTCGCTAAAATGTTTAACTAACATTTTTACCAATATTAGTGATTTTATATTATGTTAAAGTCTTAATACCTAAATCTGAAGAACCAGCTTCCAGAACGGGTAAATCTGAAAATTAATTATTTTTCGAACAAATGAAATTTACATCTGGCATATATAGAATATTTAAAGTAAACTTTATTTATTTTTCTGTTTAGGTACGGGTCCAGGGCTGTATTAATGCGCATGGGACACATTTTGAATATTTTCTCTAGCGCATCACACGCTCTGAAAAGTGTACCTACCATGAATAAATACCCCGTTCGCCACAGCATGACCCTCTAAATTAAGATAAGATTACAGGAAAAGGAAACTGATAAGTCCATAATTATTACCTACAGTTGTCACGTACTATTTATCGTGAAAGCAACGTTAATGGTTTTTAAACAACCAGTATACAGCACAAAAGTTTTTTATATTTTATTAACTTTACGCACCGTTGACAGAGAGTTCATTAGATTCACGTACACAATTTTACACAATAACGGGGATTGGAGAGGAGTTCGCCATGATCTATGTAAAGAAGCCATCCCAGCATTCGCGTGGAGTAATTTCAAAAAGCAACCGAATCAGGATGGCAAGAGCCGGGAATTGAATCTGGATTCTCCCAAATACGAGTGAAACGCGTTACCATTGCGTCACTTTTCTCGGTCTAAAAATTACATGTTTGCACCTATGTACACAGAAAACAAAAACAACGTATAACTCGTTTCTAATCAAACAGTTTTTTTTTCTTTTCTGTTACAGGTAGGCGTTCTGTCTGATTTATTTGTTCTTCTATCAACTGCAACTGGTTGTTCATCCTACATGAAGCATACATCATCTCTGGTGGTCCAGAGTATCTTAGCATTGTGTCAGCTGACAACAATCTCCGGCGAGAAGAGAGTGTACGACTTCATCATAGTAGGAGCAGGCTCTGCGGGTTGCGTGCTAGCAAGGCGTCTCTCAGAGATCAAACACTGGGATGTGCTCCTGCTAGAGGCTGGAGGTGAGCAACCATACTGGGACCTGGTACCTGCTTATCTCACATTCGCCGCTCATCCAGCTGGAGGTATTGACTGGAACTACACCACCGAGCCTTCTCCTAACTACTGTGCTGGCGTCAGCTGTCACTATCCCAGAGGCAAGTGTCTTGGCGGATCCAGTTCTACCAACTATATGTTCTACATACGAGGCAGCAGAAGTGACTATGATGAAGTAGAGAGTATGGGAAACGACGGCTGGGGATATGACGACGTACTCAAGTACTTTGTCAAGTCTGAAAGAAACGGAGATCCACATCTGGCTTCGACGAAATATCATGGATCTGATGGACCTCTCCCCGTTAACAATTATAATTACCAAGATGAAAATGTACTAGCTCTCATTCAAGCAATGAAAGAATTTGGATTACCAGAAATCGATGTTAACAGCGAACAAAATGTTGGTGTAGTTTTAGCTCAAATGACAGCCCGAAACGGCGAAAGAATGAGTACTAACACAGCCTTCCTGAAACCTGTTAGGAAAAGAAATAATCTTCATATTAAAATTAACTCTCATGTTACTAGGGTTCTTGTTGATGCGGAAAATAAAGCCATCGGTATCCAATACATGCAGCATGGTCAATATCACAAAGTTTTTGGTATAAAAGAGATAATCCTTAGTGCTGGTTCTATTGGAACACCTCAGATACTTCAGTTATCAGGTATTGGTCCTAAGGAAGTATTGGAACCACTCGGAATCAAAGTGTTACAAGATCTTCATGTGGGATACAATTTACGGGACCACGTGGCCGTTGCCATTGGCTACAATATCAAAAAGACAGTGCAGATTCCTACTGTTGCACAGTTGTACTCTAACTTTCTTGATTATGTAACTTATCGTAAAGGTCCACTTGCAGCAGCAGGAACAATACAGCTTGCTGCTTTCTTCCCTTCGGAGGATCCTAAGCATAATGGAAACTCTGATCTTGAAATTGGTTTCTTATCAACAGCAAGTGATGGCCTTATACCAGCAAGCTATTATGATGGTTTATCAGCTTTAATTATAGCGCTTAAGCCACAGAGTATTGGCTATGTCAAAATTAACAACACTGACCCACTGAAACCACCTATGATCCAACCTAACTTTCTTCATAACGAGTCAGACATGAACGTGTTTTTGAGAGGAGTCAATTATTCTTTAGAACTGCTCAAAATGCCAGCCCTGCAAAAAATGGGGTATGAAGCAAACACGAGCAAGACACCAGGATGCGAACAACACGACTGGGGAACAGATGATTATTGGCGCTGCGTCATAACAGTTACAGCAAATACAGGTTACCACCCTGTGTCTACATGTAAAATGGGCCCGAGATCAGACCCATCAACCGTAGTTGATTCTCAACTGCGAGTGCATAATATCACCAACCTGAGAGTGGTAGACGCTTCCATAATGCCTGTTATAATACGTGGACACACAAATGCCCTTGCCATTATGATCGGTGAAAAAGGGTCAGACATGATAAAGGATTATTGGGGTAGTGTTGTAAATTATTCAATACCTTGAATTTTAAAAATGATATTAATTATTCGTAAACAGTGGATGTAAAATGTGTTTGCATATTATATCTCTATATATAAAAGAGAACACTGACTGACATATCAAACTGCAGCCCAAACCACTGGACCTATAATCGTGAAAATTTTTTTTTGTGTGTGTTACCTGCAGGTCGTAGGCGAGCACAAAGATGGGATTTTTCGAAATTCGACTTCCAAGGGGTGAAAAGGGGTGAAATGTGTTTCCGAAGAAACGTCAATAGACCTCGAACCCGACAATCTATCATCGTTATTTTTACTTTAATATGACACACATAAAAACGCATATTAGCCAATTTAAGGATTTTTCAAAATTAATAAATTAAAGGGGTGAAAACACCTTAAATGTGTTTCCAATTAAGTATCGATATCTATCGAATCCTTCAGGATAGATAGTTGGTATTCACTTCAAAATGTTGCTTACTTAAATTCCCATACAGTATTTTTAGAATTTTTTAAATTCCACTCCCAAGCAGTAAAAAGGGCAAAGTGCGTTTTTTTTTTTTATATGAATCGTTAATAACACTGAAACACAATTGACTATCGTCGTGATTTTTACTTCAATTGGTTACATATACAAATGTCTATCACAAGACTCCAAGACGTTTCGAAATCCTTTAACTAAGGAGGTGAAAATACGTGAAATGTGCAATTGAATGGTGAGAGTGAGTGAGAGGTTTTGGTCAGCGCTTAACATCGAGGTCTTGAGCTCTGATGTGGGTTGACATGAGGTGAGTATGGATCAGCGCCGGAACGATAATGGCGGGGGAAACGGGAGATCCCCGAGAAAACCCGCCGACCAACGGAATCGTCCGGCACGATTCCCACATGCGAAACTCCGGGGACCGACCCTGACGGGAATCGAACCAGGATTGCCGTGGTGGGGAGGCGAGTGGTCTGTTCACTCGACCACCGCGGCCCCCAATTGAATGGTGATATGCAGAAAGAGACCATCCTACAACTGATAAACAATAGTTACTTAAATATTGTTTGTTATTTTGTTAATTAATGCATGCAATTTTCAAATACCCTATATCTGCTTAAATTTGGTTGCTGAGCTACATAATAATTTAATAGCTTGAGAGGGGCTCTTCATCTCTACATATAAAATAAAATGAAGTGCCCCACACATTCACTCATAAATGCATAGCCCAAACCGCTGGATCTAGAAACGTGAAATTTTCAACGTAGCTTCCATTCATGGCGTAGACACCCACTGAGGAAGGATTTTTCAGAAAATCGAAAATTAAAGGGGTGAAAAGGGGCAAAACGGGTTTTCGCGAAATTCTCGATAACTCTATAACCTGTTGATATATTGTTAATATTTTTCCTTCAAAGCATTGCCTAAGCTAATGCATATTTCATAACTTTTCGATTCATCGTTATTCGAAAATTAAAGGGGTGAAAAGCCGTTTAATGTGTTTTCAATACATTTTCAATTTCTCTTAAACCACTACAATATCGAGGTGAGCTTTGCAACAGAATGGTGCTCAAGTAAATATCTAAAAAGGTTATTTTAGGATTTTTCATAATTCGGCCTCGAAAGCTGATAAAAAATAAAACGTATTTCCAGGTCATCATCCGTATCTCCCAAACCATTTGAGATATATAGGGGGTTTTCGCTTTAAAATGAAGTTTACGTAAATATCTAAAAACTGTACTCAGGATTTTTCGGAATTCGACAATTACGGGTGTGAAAAGTAGTAAAATATTACAGAACTCCCGAAAAGTGAATATTGACCACTGAGAAATAACTAAAATGTTGCAATCGATATGTTTTTTTTCTCTACAAAAGACAGTTACTGAATGCCATTGAGAAATAGAGATGGTTTAAAAACAGAGATGTTCTGCAATTACAGTACGTTCAGCGAAGTGGACTGGATAAATATTTCATTATTTTTAAGATATACAGAGAATACAGTAACACCATCAGTTAATACGTAATTAAAAGTTAGTTACTCTTTTTCTGTAGTACAGGCGGGCGAAGCCGCAACAGGACAGCTAGTTTTATATACAGAGATTACTGTCACGTAAAAATATGTCACATTTTATGGTTTTGTAGATACACTACATATGACATAACAAGCGCTCTTTGCACGACGTTTGTGCTGAAGAACGTGGAATTATGATAAAACAAATCAGTAGATAACACGTCCCTTGCACGGCCCTTGGCGTGACAGTAATGTGAGGCTCCGGCGATAAACGTAAACATTACAACAGTGCAAGGAAGGTCTCGTTCAGAGTAAGGTGAACATACACCTTTCACTGGCGTTCAACCGTTGTAGTCGAATGAAGGAACTCAGGGAAAAAAGGTAAAGGCAACATATGAAGGTGGGTTTTGAGATATGATGCGTTTGTATGTGTAAGGTGCAAAATGTATGCATCCCTAAGGGTTCTACTGACCGGCGTGCATAATACAGTATCTCCTCTATGCACAAGCAACTCAACAAGTATGCAATTTTATATTATTATTTATTTTACTGAATTTTAAGAAGTGACTATATTATTTTGTTTGTGGGAAGTATGGATTAAAGTCCAAAACAGACCTAACGAAAATTTCCCGAAAGTAAATTTGCCCTAGTTTACTTCAGTGTCTTAAATGAACATCTGCAGCCAAGCTTCATGGTTATTGGCTAAATGCCTGAGTGAAGTGACGTCACTTGTTTGACTGTGCCAATCACGATAAGTTTACTGCAGCACCACACACGTCTGTGATTTGCTGGTATAACACCACGACATGAATTAAAACATCCAATCTCTGGCATTGCACCAGAACTGTAAATGTGCACGCTAGTTACTGAAACAAAGTACTGTAAAATTATTTTCGCGAAAAATACGTGGCTCCACCCGGATAAAGTTGTGAATATTTATGTTTTGTTTATGTTTACTCTGGTTGGTGTTTTCATATAAACTACAGTCTGTAAAATTCTTCTTAAGACGTTTCGAAGTGCACGAAAACTATGATTCTAGTAATCGTGATAGATTTTTTTAAGATATGTCTACGTAGTTTTAAGTGTGTTTGATTTTCGTAGATATACAATTGAAATGGATGTTAAACATTTTCGCAACAAAAGGAATAATCGCAACTTGTAGCAACACATTTCAAGCGCTGATAAAGAGCAGAGTAAGGTTCCGACAACAGACTATACTGCGGGATTGAATAATTTATTTTAACTATTTTCAATTCTTACAAATTTCATCGTATAACGTGTCGTTCGTGCATCATACGTTATCAAATACGATTACCTCAACATTTGGAAGTACATTTCACAAATAGTATTTCTTGATAAGAAATATGGCATTTTAAATTTTCGTTTAACCTAGGTCTCAAAATCAGAAATTAAAACAGCTTGGTATGGATACAGTAATTCGTGAGCAAAATTATTTTATTACTGTGACAAATAAAAAAATATTTTATTAATTAATATGTTTATGTTAATTTAAAAAACGTTTACACGGTTGATTATGACAGGGGATTTCATAGGTGCGCTGCATTAAAACTTTGTCATATTTAGTGTCGATTATTTTGCATTTCTTCCATAGCACAATGGCATGACATCGTCGTCTATGCGAAAATTTAAAATTTCATCTCTCCCTATTTTCATTAATTTTTAAATGAATTGTATAATTGTAACCGAAACTTTTATATTCAAACTCCTTCCTGGGTTGTCATAACTAATTATTAAACTATTAGCATGCAGGCACAGGACATACAAACGCAATGTTTATTAGGAATCGTGTGTGTATATATTGAAATATGTTTCGTAGAAAAAATGGCCGAAATAGTGGAATTTAAAATGAACATTTCTTCGAGAACAAACCTATTAAAGCATAAGCTATTGTGGTCCATTCCATACCGGCACCGTTAATGTAATTCCGCGATGTAAAAAAAAATTACCAATTACACCACGCATTCACACACCGCTATTCATGCTCCAATTCTTTCGCAGCACTTTAGAAAGACCTGCGTATTCCACTTAACTTAAAAAGTACTAAAGTTAAATATATATTTACATATTCATTTATATTTAAGTAATAATTTCATTTTTTCAGTAATGTCACTGGCCGACTAAGTTTACAGTTTCTAAAAATATACTTACAAGTTGTTTATCAGGTATTGTGTTACTTTTCTACACAACAAACTTTGATCGAAATTCACCTAAACAGATCTGTCTCCACAACTCCTGAGATCATTTAATTGACTGTTGACCCTAAAATATGCAATATAGTATAAACTGTTATTCCAAAATGCAGGCATTCAGACCTACTTACAAAACCAAACTCCTATTGACTGTATCGTCTACTGAGCATTAAGAGCACTTCAAGATGTGGGCCTACATATGTTTCATTACAAACTAAAAAGAATTTCTCGAATATTAATCATAGATCTTGAGTAATTTTCATATATAAGTGTTTAAAAAAATAACGACGTTAAAATCCTTTTTATTTTGTGATTACCTCCAGCACAAATATTGAACACATTAATTTTACAAACTCGATTTAGTTTATAGTATAAAAATCGCATCATATTCCTAATTCTGTTACAGATAATATCTTATTTATTTAATCTTCTGTCAACTGCAACTGATTGTTCATCCAATATGAAGTACGCTGCATCTCTGGTGGTCCACAGTATCTTGGCCCTGTGTCAACTGACAGCAATCTCCGGCGAGAAGAGAGTGTACGACTTCATCATAGTAGGAGCAGGCTCTGCGGGTTGCGTGCTAGCAAGGCGTCTCTCAGAGATCACACACTGGGATGTGCTCCTGCTAGAGGCTGGAGGTGAGCAACCGCACTGGGACCTGGTGCCTGCTTATCTCACATTCGCCGCTCATCCAGCTGGAGGTATTGACTGGAACTACACCACCGAGCCCTCTCCTAACTACTGTGCTGGAGTCAGCTGTCACTATCCCAGAGGCAAGTGTCTTGGCGGATCCAGTTCTACCAACTACATGTTCTACATACGAGGCAGCAGAAGCGACTATGATGAAGTAGAGAGTATGGGAAACGACGGCTGGGGATATGACGACGTACTAAAGTACTTTGTCAAGTCCGAAAGAAACGGAGATCCACTTCTAGCATCAACGAAGTATCATGGATCTGATGGACCTCTCCCCGTTAACATTTATAATTACCAAGATGAAAATGTTCTAGCACTCCTCCAGGCACTCAAAGAATTTGGATTACCAGAAATCGACATTAACAGCGATCAAAATGTTGGTGTACTTTTAACACAAATGACAGTCCGAAATGGCGAAAGAATGAGTGCTAACACTGCCTTCCTGGAACCTGTTAGGAAAAGAAATAATCTTAATATTAAAATTAATTCTCATGTTACAAAGGTTCTTGTGGACGAGAAAAACAAGGCCAAGGGAATCAAATACTTACAGCATGGTCAATCGCACAGAGTATTTGCTAGCAAAGAGATTATTATTTCTGCAGGTTCTATCGGAACACCTCAGATACTACAATTGTCCGGTATTGGCCCAAGGGAAGTACTGGAGCCACTCGGAATCAACGTAATTCGGGATCTTCCTGTGGGGTACAATTTACGTGATCACGTGACCTCTGCTGTTAAATACAGGATTAATCAGACTGTACAAATTCCCAGCATTACACAAGATTATTCAAACTTTCTTGATTACGAGTTGCGTCGTATGGGTCCACTTGCAGCAGGAGGAACAATTCAACCTGCAGCTTTCTTCCCTTCGGAAAATCCGAAACACAAAGGAGACTCCGACCTTGAAATCACTTTCGTCCCCACCGCAAGTGTCGGCCTTATACCTGCCTGCTATTATGATGGTATATCAGCTTTTGTCATTGCACTTAAACCACAGAGTATTGGCTACGTCAAGATTAACAGTACTGACCCAATGCAACCACCACTGATCCAACCTAATTTTCTTGATGACGAGTCTGACATAGAAGTATTGTTGAGAGGAGTTAATCGTTCTCTAGAGCTACTCAAAATGCCAGCTCTGCAGAAGCTGGGGTATGAAGCAGATACTAGTATAACACCAGGATGCGAGCAACATAACTGGGGAACAGAGGAATATTGGCGTTGCACTATAAGAGCTACCGCAAACTCTGTTTACCATCCAGTATCTACATGTAAAATGGGTCCAAAATCAGACTCATCAACTGTAGTGGACTCTCAACTGAGAGTTCATGATATCACCAACCTAAGAGTGATAGATGCTTCCGTAATGCCGGTTATAATTAGAGGACACTCTAATGCGCTGGCTATCATGATTGGTGAGAAAGGGGCTGACATGATAAAGGATTACTGGAATAAATGATGACGTTGGATAACTGTTTTATGACTGACCAATGTAATGTTATCAGTTAGTTTTAAATGTTTTCTGTTAATAATAAGAAATTACAGTACTTTTTAAACATAGTTTAAATGATAGTTATTTGTGCAAGCTTGCTTTTTTTTTTTGCAGTTTCCTGACGTTCTATATAAAACTAATTTAATTAATTTAATTGTATGTCAGTGCCAACTCCTGAACTACAATAAAATTCACTGCATTTATTTTAAAGCTTAAAAAATGAAAGCGACATTTGTTTGATAAGGAAGGGAAAAATTCAAAAATACTCACAGTAAGCTCATTCTCAGACAGCGTAGATATGGTTGCAAAGGCGGAAGAATGAAAGATACTTAAGAAATCTCAGTGGGATGGAAATGTTCATCCTGCTTCCAACACACGTAAATCTAGACGTCCTCTGAAATCATTATCGTCTAAGTAGGACGCGAGTGGCCTAATCTCTACACCTTCTTGACGCTTTATGCAAGATAGGATACGATAATTATTGTTTTGTTTATATTGTTTTAATACACTCCACATAAAATGATAGAGCAGCGTTAATAGTTTGGTACAAGTGCATATAGTAACTATGCTTTGGTGTACAGAAAAAAATGTACAAATATACATTGTAATGCTCTAAATTATTTGTCCTTAACTGGTTTTCAGAACATCCGGTGTTGCAGAGCCTAGACACAAGGTACACAAAATCCTGAACACACTATTTTTTCTGTTAAAGAGTTCTGTGCAATCTGCTTGTCATATACGATTGATTTCCGTACCTTAAAACGTATGTTTGTATGCGGTAAATGTTCCATACTTGTATCAATTATTCACCAACATATAAAACGATTCTTGAAAATCGTTCATTTTCGCGATCAGATGTACTCATATTATAAAGTAATGCGTGGCTAACTGATACCTTTGGGTGCGTAACTAAATGACCTTGTGTTGTAGGTCGCTGAATTCGTCGTCAAATCGGTACTAATGTCATCGAAAAAAAGATACATGGTTCAATTTAACAAAGTGAACTTGACCTTGACGTAGCATCAGCGCCTCCACCAATAAAAAAAATAGGGTGGCACAGTAAGACGGCCTCATCGAACACCGAAACTTTCGTCTGAAACATTTGTGGATATGATCACTAGTTTCTGAGTGATATTTCTCTGTAACACTTTACGTGCCTCATCCTGAATATATACTTTTTGCTTCTCTAACTGAGAAGACCGCTTTACACAAAAATATTGACGTGCAATTTTGCAAAATTCTGTACAATGAGCCACCCTAAAAATAATTTCAATGTGCATCTATAAAGGCTGCAAGTTGCATTCAACGCCGTTATTACTGTCGCGTAAAAAAAACGTTACATAGAATCGTTTTATAGATAAACAACATGTAACTCATAAAAAAATTTCTCTTTGCGGGACGTTCGTGCCGAAGGGCTTGGAAAAAAGATAAGAAAAGTCAGTAGATAACACGTCCCTTGCACGCCCATTGGCGTGACAGTAATGTGGAGCTCCAGCAATAAATGTAAACGTTACAACAGTGTAAGGAAGGTCTCGTTCAGAGTATAGTAAACACACACATTTCACTGACGTGCAACCGTTCAAGTCGAATGAAGGAACTTAAGAAAAAAAGATAAAAGCAACATATGAAGGTGGGTTTCGAGATAGGCTGCGTTTGTATGTAAAGGTAGAAACTGGGTGCATCGCTAAGGGTTCTACTGACCGGCGTGCGCAATACGGTTTCACCTCTATGCACAAGCAACTTAACAAGCGTGCAATATTTTACTATTATTATTTTTATTCTTATTATTCTGCGGAATTTTAGCGGTGACTATATTATTTTTTTTGCGGGAAGTATGGATTAAAGTCCAAAACGGACCTTACGAAAATTTCCCGAAAGTAAATTTGCCCTAGTTTTCTTCAGTGTCTTAAATGCACATCTGTAGCCTTGCATCATGGTTATTGGCTAAATGTCTGAGTGAAGTGACGTCACTTGTTTGACTGTGCCAATCACGATAAGTTTACTGCAGCACCACACACAGCTGTGATTTGCGTGTATAACACCACGACATGAATTCAAACATCGAATCTCTGACAATGCACCAGAACTGTAAATGTGCACGTACCGGGGTCAAATTATTTTCGCGGAAAGATCCTGGCCCCACCCGCATAAAGTTGTAAATTTTTCTGTTTTATTTATTTTTACTCCGGTTTGTATTTTCATACACACGACATTCGGGAAAATTCTTCTTCGGGGTGTTCAAGTGCGATAAAGTCATAATTGTATATTTATTTGAAATTGTGTTCGTTTTTTAGACGATACTTGTGAGTGCAGTTTCTTCTTTCGAAACAATTTTAGCTCTCATAGTTTTCTCGTAACTGTTAGTCGAAGTCAAAATTTGCATTTTCTGCTGCCATGCAAACAATGAATACCAATTAAATTACGTACGTGAAATAATGTACTATGAGCTACGTAATAAAACATTTGATAAAATCCCGCGAACGGTTTAAAATTTTTTTTTCTGAATTTGCAACTTTTTTCTATACTTTTGTTATTTTTTTTTCAGTTCAAAGTATCACGGTGTGGTTTTTTTAATGTTTTATTGCATAGCTCATGAAATTCAAGTCCACAGTGAATTATTTTGTTAAAGTAGGTCAGTTGGTTTTCACTATTTGTATGGCAGTGTAACAAGCAAATTTTGACTTTGACGCCCCGTCATGAGAAAACTATGAGAGCTAAAACTGTTTCGTAAAGTAAAATATGCTCACAAATATCGTCTACAAAACTAACAATATTTCATAAAAATATAAAATTACGATAGTATCGCACTTGAACATCCTTAAGACGTTTTGAAGTGCGCGAAAACCACGACCCTAGTAATCGTGCTGAATGTTCAAAGATATGGCTACATAGTATTAAGCGTGCTTTATTTTCGTAGACATAAAATTGAAATGGACGTTAAGCAATTTCGTCACAAAAGGAATAATCGCAACTTGCAGCAACACATTTCAAGCGCTGGTAAGGAGTAGACAAAGGATCCAAAAGACTATACTGCGGGATTGATTAATTTTAGTTATTTTCAGTTTATAATAAAATTTTTTCTGTGATAATTTTTTTCTGCAAATTTAATTACATGTGCCACCACACGTTATCAAACACGGTTACACAGTATTTGGAAGTACATTTTACAAATAACATTTTTGATATGAAAAAATACATGTTAATTTGTCATTTTACCTAGGTTATTAAATTAGAAATTAAAATAGCTTGGAATGAATACAGAAATTGTTGTATGGCGATCGCCTTGTTAATATTTGCTCATTTGAACGTTTGATTTTAAAAAATTAGGTATGTTTTAGCCATAAAAAGAAACATATTCAAGAATATGTTTATAAAGTTTATTGTATTAGTATAATTAAGCTCTTTGTATGAATTTATTGTTTTATGGAAATACGTGCATAGCATCTACTAGCTAATACATTCATTTTAACTTGGCAATTTGGTGTAAAAAATCTTATCTCTGTTGATGCCTTGGTCACGTAGACCAATCGAACTTTAGTAGACCTATAACACAAGCACTGCGTTCCACTGCACTGCAGACTATCAGTTCGTTGTAAACGTGAGTTAATGTTTTTATAGGACAGATAGACACAACATAATTCCGAAATTTGCTTTTGTTCCGGGGCAGTCAAATCACGCCAAAATTTAAAGGAAAAACAACAGATAGAGGATCGTGGGATAAAAATAATATGAAACTTGCTATGGACCAAGTAGTTTCTGGGGGAATGACCGTGAGAGAGGCAGCAGCTCGCTACGGTGTTCCGTAGAGCACATTGCATGACCGAGTAAATGCTGTTAAGTGTGAGTGAGCGAGTGAGAGATTTTGGTCAGCGCCTAACATCGAGGTCTTCAGCACTGGTGAGGGGTGATATGATGTGAGTGTTTAGCGGCGCCGGAATGAAAGAGCAGGGGAAACGGGAGATCCCAGAGAAAATCTGTTGGCCAGCGGCATCGTCCGGCATGATTCCCACATGCGAAAATCCGGGGACCGACCCCGCCGGGAATCGAACCCGGATCGCCTTGGTGGGAGGCGAGAGGTCTGACCTCTGCACGAGAAAACTTCCTATGAGTTTTTCGACAGAGCCACGAAAGAAAATAACCATCATACTTTATTACGATCAGATATATGGGACCAACTAGCTGCATACAGAATGGTGAAGATTTTGAAGAGGACTGGATTCAGTGCAAGGACTATGGTGGTTGGGCCCACGACGAATGTGCTAATGTTGATGAAACTGATCCGTATTATCATTGTGATCACTGCATTCAAAAAGTGTCTAAATGTGTCTCTTTTCAGGTTATACTTGACTGATAAATGTGTAATTTTAATAGGTCTTATTGACTTTTGTATATTGTTCTGGACTTCCCACCTCCCTCTTCCATGTTTAGAGGTAAAATGTGTATACACGTTTTTATCGATTTTTGTACACAACACATTACCATTTTACACTGTTAACTTCTTCGTGTATTTTTAGTATGTGTGTATTGGTAATGGGCATATGTATTCAGTTATAAAATTTTGTACCAATAATTAATTAATTATCTCTTAAGTATCCGGGGCTACCCCATTTCCCCTATACATAGAATAGAACAGTGGAAGGCATGTACTGATCTAGCGAAATATCCCTTTATCGAGCTTATGAGTGATGGAAGCTGGAACTTCGAATCAAAGTACAGTCAGCATTTGACTAAACCAGATGCATGTCTCCACCAATAGAATGTTCCAAACATATGACTGGGGACAAGAAAATTTCGCGAATTCACTGACCTGCATGTTAGAATTAAACATTCTATGCATTCTCAAGCCCTGACCAACTGTCCACTAGTTGCTACTCAGTGAAACAGCAGACAATGAACGAATAGACGGGGCTTAAGTATGCATAAGGACAACGGGTCTAGCATGTAGGCAATTGAATTCGCGGAATTTTCCTGGTGTCGTTGACATGCAGCCCCACTTGGGCGAGGGAGCACCTTACTAGCCTTTTCCCACTTGTCACTCGTTACGTAAAACGTGGCTTCCTCAGTCGCTATTGATACATGTGTGAGTTAGTGGACCTTGGACTTTGATTCTGCTCTTGGGCCCGCTGCGAAAATTTAAGATCTTATTTTCTCCCTATTTTCATTAATTTTTCAATGAATTGTATAATTGTAACTAAAACTTGTACATACAAAGATCTTTCTGGCATGCCATAATTTATTATTAAACATGCAGGCACAAGGCATACGAACACAATGAAATATTTTAAAATATGTCGTATAAAATATGGCCGAAATAGTGGAATTGAAAATAAATATTTCTTCGGGAATAAACATTTTATAGCAGGAGCTATTCTGATTTATTTCTTACCGGCAGCGTTAATGTAATGCCGTGAGATAAAAAATTCTCAAGTACACCATGCATTCTGCACACTGCCATACACGCTCCAATTCTGTCGCAACACTTTAGAAAGAACTGCTATCATTTCAATATTTTTCAGTAAAATTACTGGTTGAATATATTTTCGTTTCTAAAAACAGACTTACAAGATGTTTATCAGGTATTGGGTTATTTTTCTGCACAGGAAATACCGATCGAAATTCCCTTAAAAAGATCTGTCTTCAGTAGTCCTAGGGTTAATTTAATTTAAAACGTCTGCGTGTTTCCACTAAGTCAGCTGCCACTATCCCAGAGGCAAGTGTCTCGGCGGATCCAGTTCTACCAACTACATGTTCTACATATGAGGCAGCAGAAGCGACTATGACGAAGTATAAAGTATGGGAAACGAAGGCTGGGGATATGACGACGTACTCAAGTACTTTGTTAAGTCCGAAAGAAACTGACAACCACTTCTAGCATCAACGAAATATTATGGATCTGATGGACCTCCCCCCGTTAACAACTATAATTACCAAGAAGAAAATGTTCTAGCTCTCATCCAGGCACTCAAAGAATTTGGATTACCAGAAATCGATATTAACAATGTGCTAATTGTTGGCGTACTTCTAACACAAATGGCAGTCTAAAATGGCGAAAGAATGAGTTTTAACACTGCCTTCATGGAGTCTGTTAAGAAAAGAAATAATCTTCATATTAAAATTAATTCTCATGTTTCTAAGGTTCTTGTGGACGAGAAAAACAAAGCCAAGGGTATAAAATACTTACAGCATGGTCAATCGCACAGAGTATTTGCTAGCAAAGAGATTATCATTTCTGCTGGTTCTATTGGAACACCTCACATACTACAATTGACCGGTATTGATATTTAAAAAAAAAATAATATGTATTGATTTTGATAATGACTAGGGATCGTGCAATAAAATATATATTTTCCAACAAATGCATTTTATTTAAATATCCTTTTTAAATTTGGCATAAAACAAACTGCCAGAAGATAATTTCCTTTCTTTAAAATAAATATACTTTCATTTGAACCTTTTGTAAATTCCAAGTTAAACAGTGCCACATTATGGACATTATACATTTTTAAAACAACACATTGGCTCCAAAGCCTTCAGACAAAATTTTATAAATGTTGTACGTTTATGGAAAACAAATTCCCTAACCTTTAAACATGGCTACTAGAGTAATTTAAACTCTACTTACGGGTGGATAGTCCAGGAGCAGTTTTTTGCCAATTGAAGCTACTCCCTTAGACTTTATACCGTGGGCTAACCCCATTTCTCGAACATTACACAGTTACAAAAATGTCAGAAGCCAATAACAAATACTCATTTAAAATAGTCGTAGTACGTAGTGGAATCAAAATAGAATTTATAAAGTCCACAAAAATACTTCCGGTACGAGGAAAAGTTTAGCTTTCAACTTCCGAGATGCCGTGCAGACAGCGTTCCAAGCGGCGGGCTCGCCACCCAAACGTTCGTAGTAATACTCCGGCATTTTGTCTTTGGTGCAGAATCTGGACGGACGCATATCGCCCCGCCGGAGAGGGAGACAGCTGGCCGGTTTAACGGTGCTCGTCCAAGATGTCTTCAGACAAGGTAGGTGAATCAACGTAAATTATTTATGTCGAAAAACAGGAACCAGGAGACAAGTCGTCTCAATGTGACCTCTGCTGTTAATTACAAGACTAGTCAGACTGTACAAATTCCCAGCATCACACAAGTTTATTCTAATTTTCTTGATTACGAGTTGCGCCAAATGGGTCCACTTGCAGCAGGAGGAATAATTCAGACTGCAGTTTCTTCCCTTCAGAAAATCAGAAATACGATGGAGACTCTGACCTTGAAATCACCTTCGTTCCCACCACACGGCCTTATACCTGCCTGCTATTATGATAGTATATTAGCTTTTATTATTGCTCTTAAACCATAGAGTATTGGCTACGTCAAGATAAACAGTAGTGACCCAATGAAACCACCACTGATCCAACCTAATTTTCTTGATGACGAGTCTGACATAGAAGTATTGTTGAGAGGAGTCAATCGTTCTCTAGAGCTACTCAAAATGCCAGCCCTGCAGAAGTTAGGGTATGAAGCAGACACTAGTGTAACACCAGGATGCGAGCAACATAACTGGGGAACAGAGGAATATTGGCGTTGCACTATAAGAGCTACCGCAAACTCTGTTTACCATCCAGTGTCTACATGTAAAATGGGTCCAAAATCAGATTCATCAACTGTAGTGGATTCTCAGCTGCGAGTTCATAATATCAGCAACCTGAGAGTGATAGATGCTTCCATAATGCCAGTTATAATTAGAGGTCACACTAATGCGCTGGCTATCATGATTGGTGAGAAAGGGGCTGATATGATAAATGATTTCTGGAATAGTGTTTGAGTGACTCCGCAGTATGATAATTAATTGCATTACTGTTTATGACTGATTAAACTTATTTGTTTATTTTGTTTCCTGTTAATAATACGAAATTCAGAAAATGGTGTACTCGTTGTTCAATTGATAGTTTTCTGTGTTTGCTTATCAATATCCTGCATTCTATAAACTTTTTAAGCATAAAATTAATTTATTGGTATTTTAGGTCAGAGACAGGAAAGCCAACTCCCGGACTAAAGTAAAATTTACGACAGTTATTTTATGTTTATGAAAATAGAGATACATGGTTGACAAGAAAGGGTAAAATAAATGTACTTACAGTAAGCTCGCCCTCAAACAGCATGGACGTGGTTGCAAATAAGGTAGATGAAAGTTACTTGAGAAAACTCACCGGAAATATAATTGTTTCTTATGCTTCCAACATGGGTGTGCTCTGGGAACCAGTATCGTCATGGCAGGAGGCGAGTGGCCTAACCAATATACGACCGTGACACCTGTTGCAAGGTATGATGCGAGAATTGTTTTGTCTCTTAATATTTATTTCCATACACGCCTAGAAAAAGGATAGAAAAGGACAAATAATTTGGTGCAGGAATATAATAACTGTACTTTGATGTTCAGCAAAAATGTTTATTTCAGAGCTTCCAGTTTTATAGACCTTAGACACAAGCTACGCAAAATCATCTAAACTCTCTATTTCTCTTAAAGAGACCAGTGTAATTCATCTGTGACGTACGATCAATTTCCATAACTTTTGACTTTTTTATTAGATTACATCTGGTCAATTTTCCATACTTGTGTCACTTATTCCTGTCAATTAATTTTAAAATTCTTCTCCACTGCTATCAAGTAGAGCAGTCGTGTCGTCAGTAAAGCATAGACTTCCACGAAGATAAACAAACAGTCTAATTTCTAGCAGAATTGGGCAATCGCCAATCGCACTAAGATCCTTTTGGAAGAAGCGCTTGCATTTTCGTCTTCTGATGGTTTTGTGAAACTTGAACTCTCAGAGCTAAAGACGAAATTCGGATTAAATGGGGTGTTGAAGTTAAATAGTGTGTCTGTCGAAGTATACCAATTGTTTTAAAAAAATAAATAACATCACTAAACGTTTTTCTGCGTGTGTTAGTAAAAGGATAACACACTTCTTTGTTCGCATAGTTAGAAGACACGTCGGAAATTTAGAAAAGTTAGTCGTGGAAGGAAATATTGAAGGTACAAGACCATGTGGGGGACAGCATCAAGGCGATATATCAAATAAGAATATCTCTAGCCTTCCTTTTAAGTGACTCTCGAAGGAGTAGAAGACAGATAATGACGACAAAAACAGTATGCAGAGCAATCTAATGGCGTAACGACGCTCAGGACTGAGCAATACGACCGATGAGAAAAATCTTAATGCTTCAATAAACCATGCAAGTATATCATGCATTCATTTAACTTAGCATGGTTTGCTGTCTGCTTTTATTATCGTTATGCTGTCAATTTCTGGGTGAAATATTTTACAGGCAATTTTAACTTTTATCTCGTAGAGTTAGCACATTACATCTATGCTTATTTACCCCTCCCATCATTTTGTTTAAGGTTAGTTGTAAAACTTGTGCATGAGTAGTCACTGCTCGAGAATCTAATTACAGTTATTTTACTGACGTTGAATTTACGAAAATTCTCAAGAAAATTAAAATAATTATAAGGGTGTTCAAGTGCGATAAAGTCATGATTTTATATTTTCATGACAAATTGTTAGTTTTGTAGACGATACTTGTGAGTGTAGTCTCCTCTTATGAAACTATTTTTTCTCATAACGGTGCGTCAAAGTCAAAATTTGCATGTTCTACTGCCAAACAAATAGTGAAAACCAATTGACTTACGTACGTGAAATAATTCACAGTGAAATAACGTATTATGAGTTACGTAAATAACATTTTAAAAAATCCCGCGAATTGTTTTTGAATTTTAAAAAAAAAAATAGCTGAATTTGCAATTTTTTTTTTAATTTTTCGATTTTTAAAATTCAAAATATTACGTTACAGAATTTTTTTACGTTTCATTGCATAACTCATCGGATGTAAGTTCACAGTGAATTATTTGGTTTAAGTGGGTCATTTGGTTTCACTATTTGCATGGCAGCAGAACAAGCTAATTTTTACTTCGACATCCTGTTATGAGAAATCTATGAGAGATAAAATTGTTTAGAAAGAGTAGAATGTACTCACAAGTACCGTCTAAAAAACTAACAATATTTCATAAAAATATAAAATTATGATTTTATCGCACTCGAACACCCACCCTTAATTGTTTAAATGAACAAACTGTATTGCACATACAATAATTATTAAGGGTTGTCAGTTGTGTGGTGATCAGATTCCTCTCACACTACGACGATCTAGGCTCGATTCAAAGTCGAGTAGGTAGTTCCCGATTTTTACACCAAATCATGGCAAATGTTGCTGTTGGCAATGGGGTTTTCCTTGGGTGCTCCTGTTTTATCCTCCCATGCATTACATCGTTGCTAAAATAAAATAGGTCGATACGTCAGGGGATTGGTAGAAACCTACAGACTCCCAGACTGAAAGAGGTGTGATAATCTGCCTACGTCAACACTCCTCTCTCTATATTTGTTATTAACGTGTCGTAAACCAATACGATTTTGGTTATTTACAAAATGCGACCTGATGTAGTCTGCTCTACGAACAAGAACAATTTTCTGACAGTTGGTATTTCGGAAAACTAAATCCAGTAAATTGTATTATATAACTGAGAAAAAACCTTACAAAACCAGACATATCCACAAAAATTCGAAAATGAGTTAAACATAAATTCCTAAATAAGTTTGTTGAGTTACGCATGAGTATGCAGTTTAATTTAATCAAAATGTTTCATGCCGCTTTAAAAAAAAAAAACTAAAATTTTTATTTTCCATTCAAAACCAGACATGTCCACCGCACTGTTATTGCAAATTTATTACAACGACATAACAGATAGTACCTGTTGGAAGGCGTAAAGGTAACGAAAATCCACAACAGAAAGTTTACTCCTATTAAGGCTCGTCATCAGTAGTAATTTCGGATTTTATTATTTTTCGCTTCTGTAATATTCTGAGAAGAAAAATGTGCAGTTTGCTATTACAGCTTGAGTTCTATTAATCTTCTGTGAAATTTTAATAGCAGTAAACTGCTTAATATTTTATAAAGAAAATTGCAAGCAATTATTTACGTGCAGTTAATGCAGTATTGTATAATTATGAAAAAATTCTTGTGTAATACTTCTGACCAACTTTAATCACAATCTGATCATATTTGTCATCAAATGAATCAAACAAATTTTTGTTGGTAAAATTTAAATTGAAACTATCATGTTTTTATTACTAAAAACACGCGTGTGTTTTAAAATATTATGTTAGGAAGTACTGTTCGGTACTGTCGCAATACTATCTTTAGTGTAATACTATTTGGTAACACCAAGTAACTACGACTCTATGCCAGCTTATAACCTCTGGCACTTTTTGTCTCGACCTCGTTGTTTCTTACCAGAGACAACATATACAATATATTTCTTATACATCATGGCGTGAACTTCAGCCGAACGTCTGGTGTTTTTTTTTTTTTTTTTTGTAATGTCGTAATCCAACAAGTTTTCCGCCTAGGGTGAGTTTATTCTTTCACTTTTTACCTTTTGCGCCCTAGTGTTACATTGTTATTGTGACGTTCTTCTTTTAAATTATTTGTTTACTTGTTTAATGTAGCGGTTCCCGCCACGCGGTTTCAACAATTTGCTATGTAGAAGGAAAGGAAGCCTATCCAGTATTTGAGGGATTTGGCTTGTCTACAGCTTCCGATGTAGAAGTAACATTATTTCTACTCGTCCGTTTTGCTGTACCGTCATCGGTAGCCATGGGCGAGATGGAGACGTAACATCTTTCGGCGGTGGCAAGTGTGTCCCCATGAAGGATAGTCAGGAAAGTCCAGCCTATTTATATATAAATACTCTTAATTCTGATTCGATCACAACCTCTGCAAAATTAATTCAACCGCGAAAATTGAAAAATTGTTAAAATATGAACGATCAAATATATAAGTTCATTAATAATAATTGGGGATCCCTTTGTTTAATTATTTTATCATGTTATTCTTAAGTCATACATAATATTTTAATTGTTATTAATGTATTGATTACATACACCAAATACTCATTGCACAAAGATTTTATTATTGTTCTAACCAAGGTATTAAAAAAATAAGAAGAAATATTTTTCTGAATTCTTATTAAAATGTTATTTACTAGACCTAACTCTTTTTATAAAATTATTATTCAAAGGCTCTTATGCTCTTAAATTTAAATTAATTTTTTGTATGGTCTTTAAAATATTTGTTTAATGTGAAGTACTAGGGAAAGGAGGCTCGGCCCTTTCTCTGACCTCATATAAGGAGCACAGATCAACAACTGGTGTCCACGTTAGTGCAGTTTTCCCATTTCTTTGCTTGACTGGCATGGAAGCTGTCTTGATCGGTTTACCCTATAGGCATACCCTTCCTGGACCTGGTAAAGTTTGGGGGAATTCCACCAAACAGTACAACAAGCATCGAAGTAGGACTTCTAAAGTGTATCTAGGCAGCAATCAGTTCTGCAAATGATGGATATAAAATTTTTTCTGGGCTGTTGTGGCCTTAAGTTACAGTAAAAGTTCAACTGCGTTGCTTTTACTGACACGTAACGTAAATATAATACACGCTATCATAACAAATTTCTCAGTTTTCTTCTCAGAATTTCAAAACAGCGAAAAATAAAAAAGCCAATAATGCGACTGATGCCGAGTAATAGAGCCAGACATGTCCATAAAGTTCATGCGGAACTTCATATGGCCATCATTTTTTCTTTAATTAAGGGCAAAATATAATATCTACGTAATCTGTATTATTAATAAGTAAATAACCATTAAAAGACAATTAAACTAACAATAATATCCCAGCCACATGTAATTTTCGTTTGTTTCAGAATAGGTTATATAATTTTTTTTTCGTTTCCTGTAAAACTGTATAAAAAGGACAAGTCTGGTTTTGAAAGTTAGCTGCTTGACTGCCAAATAAGTGTATTCGTTCTAGGAATGGATTATATCTTCCAGTTTGAACAAAGGCATTAGAGAGAAGCGTGTCACAAACGACTTACGGCAAGGAGCTAAAGACGTTCAGCAAAGAGATAGTAATTATCGGGAACATATCTTCTCTCACACTTCCTACGCCTTCTTCCGACATTTCCAAGAACGGGGCCGATAACACCGCTGCTTCTACCTATCGTCTGAACTCGCAGATATCTGGTGCTCGCTCTCCGCGGATTTAGACAGAATGGCTGAAGTCTATGGTGAGATTTTGCACTAGTGAAGACGGCATAAGCGGATCGGCCAGAAGGGGACCAAGTTGGAATGACTGCGTATACAAGACTTACTGTGGTTAAACGAGATTTTAACGTTGCTCTGCAATCAGCGACAAGAACAAAGTTCCCAAGAAAATTATATTCACCATTTATCCGTTAATTTTTTATAATAGGAATGATTACCTACAGACGATAATTTGCACAAAATCCAGGCAGACATAAAAGTTTTCATGGGTAACCACTTTTTTTTACATCTGACGACTGGCCAGTGTTCTTGCGCGGAGAAACAATCGTTCTCTGACACTTCATTATTTTCCTTGTCTTGGCCATTCGTAAGAATTGACAAGGAAGTGTTGCTGTGTTTGGTATTCCAAACAGATAACAGTTACTTTATACCTGATAACAGTTAACAAGTATGATCTTATTTAATATTTTAGTTTTATGATAAGAGGTCCCACTCAATTTTGATGGCAAAAAGGCATACTATTTCGTGATATTTATGTGCTGCCAATCGGAAGTCCATTAAATGCATTGCTTTTCAGATTTCCCAACTAAAGATGCTTAAAATATTCCAAATAATTAAACAATGTTACGCATTTTAATAGTCAGTTTAAGCGCATTGGTAATAATGAATTTAAAATGTTTTAACACAATTTACGATCAACGGCAAAACAGCTGATTTCTGCAATGCTGCACGCTACAGGAGCAAAACTAATAAATATGTGAAACTTCAAGTACCATCGAAATAGGTGTTTAAAAATGAGGGTTACATAATAAATCCTCTAACCCAGCACTGAAAACATGAACTAAGGCATTAGCTTAGATATTTAATCAGATCTTTACTCGAAACCATTAACATAGTCACATTAAACATTTACATTTCTGTTTTTATTCGTGTATTCTAACCCGTACGAAAGATCTGAAATCTATTAAGTACCATACCAACGACATACAGACACACATGTAAACCACTGTTCACCTAAAACATGGCATATCCGCACTGGCGTTTTACTACAGTAATTTTCAGCTAAGTGTTTTAATCGTAGTGTAACCAACACGTGGAAATGCAGTTTTAAAAACTCTAAACAATGCTGAGGCAGGATATGGTATCAAATTCATCTTCCATCTCTTCTATATAAAAATAATTATACAAAATAATTATTTACTACTAGCTGTCCCGTTGCGGCTTCGCCCGCGTGTACTATAGAAAAGAGTAACTAACTTTTAGTTACGTGATAATTGATGGTGATACTATATTCTATATTATACTATATTCACTGTTTATTTTTAAAACATCAAATACAAACAGATTTGTCCAGTCCACTGCGCTAAGCGTACTTTCATTGCAGAACTTATTTTTTTAATTAATCTTTATTTCTCTATAAAACAGCTGCCCGGCTGCGGCTTCCACCGCAAAACAGCTGCCGTGACATTTAACAGCTAGCGTACTCAATAACAGTGTAAAGAGCGCGCGCAATACGCTTGTATGATGTCATGTAATTCCCATCGCAAAGTCTTGCACGGGATACGAACCCGTAACCCCACCCCTCCCACACCCCAAATTTTACACAATACCTGCGTTAATGCTTAAGGCCTCGATCACAGGAACATACCTACATTGTTTAAACAACAATAGCAATAAAGCTCAAATTGACTCTACTGTTTTTTTCCCGGCAATTATTCGAATTTTTCTCGCCGTAAAAACCATCTTTGAACTTCAACGAACATTAAAAAAAAATAATTGGCCAAATTGGTCCAGGCGTTGTTGAGTTATGCGATTACCAACACATTTAGCGATTCATTTTTATATTATAGATTTCTGTTGCAGAAAATATCTAAGCGACCTTCTCTGCTACGCTTGGAACTATGTGGGCAAGAAAAACTGTTACATCACCAGCAAAACTTGTAATGCCTGAAATATTTATTCCTAAGTGGTATTCTCCTACCTCATAATACTCCGTTTGCAGTTTTATTCCTCATGACGAAATTTGGCCCCAAATGTTACACAACTGTAGAGCTAGACATTTTCTGAGTATAACCTGTCACAAATGATAGTTGCTTCAATTAATGTCATCTTGCCTTACGTGTGAGTTGTCCAACGTCGTAACGTGCTATATATACAGGAAGTTAACGGAAGCATTCCACACATATTCGAGATTATTCATTGTAAACATTACGTAAAGTTATATAATCCACGTTTTTGGCTCTTGCGTATCGCGTGTTGCCTGCATGTAAAGTACCACATTTTCTACGTATTTTCCATTTCCTTGAAAATGGTTCACCTGAAATTGTTACAACAAGCAACATTTTTTGTTCATAATGGTCTACTGCTACAAACTGTGACATTTTATATCCAAAAAAAAATGCAAGGACAAAAAATGTTATTCCAAACCAGACTTGACAAACTCCATTGTCTAATGAAGGCGACAGGTGTTCGAATTCTTTTTTTTTATAGATTGTTGATCTATTTCCTGTCAAAGAGTACCCGGAAAACCATTGTTAATTTTCCTTTACTTTGGTTATTTTAACAAATGTTCGTTTTCAATATTTGATCACAAATTTCTCCCTTACAATGCGCGCATGCCAAAAACCTGCATTATACTTAACTTAAACTCACTTTTCACGTAATCATCTCATGTAGCATGTTTTCTTTAAAAAAAAAAAAAATCACCTGTAGTTAGGCACTGAACAGCTATTTAGACCCGATAATGCTGCATCTCATCATACAGCGTCTATCACTGGATGTTAGATAATATATTATCCTGATTGGTAGACACCTATCTCTGAACAGGAATCAAATGTAACATTGTTGGAAGGCTCCCATCAGGACGTTGCTAGCCGTCAGCAACGACTCTGTTCCTGGCGTAGTCGTTACTGCTGAACATGGGAACGTTATACGTTTAAAAACCTTTTGTCAAGAATATTAGTAAAACAAATGTATTGTGGTGTCAGGCGTTATGTTTTGCGTACAGTTAAATATATACATTATATTCATTCCTTAAACTGTCATATCTGTATTATGAGGTAACAGATGTATATGTTTTCTGAAATAAAAAAAAAGTATCAGAGATTAGGAAGTTAAGGTAGATCCCAGAATACGGTTTGGTACAATCAAAGAACATACGTGCCTTTGTAGCCTACATGCTGAAATAAATATTAATTTTATCAAAATATATTTATTTGGCTAAAAAAGATATGACTACAAGCCAAAAATAAGCTCGTTGTATTAACAAATATATTTTTAACTGGACAAAATAATCTATTGTTGAGAGAACAAAATCTTCCATGCAAGTACTTATTTGGTTGTTTCACGTTTACTCTACCAAACATTTTACATTGCGTGGACACCACAAATGTATTGGATTTAATTTTAGTTCACAGTGATATACAGTAAGATCACAATACATTAGCATTACCTCAACAAACAATCAGTACACCTACTAAAATAGTGCGTTAGTCTACTATCATAACGTTAAGTTAGTGCTTGTTTGCACCTTACGACACAAGCTAACGCGTAATAAATGTTCGAGATAAGTACAGTCATAGTTAAAAAATTACTGATCTGAGAACGCGGTAACACAACTCCATATATTTTGGCGATAAAAGAACAACATGCTCACACTCACATAGTAAACTTTCGCTGACATGTCAGGCGGAGAAAAAGGGTTGCTGTGATAATATGGTTTACGTGATTAGACGGAAGTTCAATTTATAAAAGGTCACCAGTTTTAAAACATTCGGTGCATAACCAACGAGCTGAGTGCAAAGTAACTGCGGTACAACGGTTATGGTTTACATTACTGTAACGCTTTCAACTTTTTTTTTAATTTCTAAACTTTTCATGAAGAAACTCTTTGAGTAGAATTGATGAGGTAAGATATAATTTTATAGATATTCTCGTATTCACCAACATGAGTCAATAGATATCACCTATTAGATAAAATTAAGATTATAAAACTTAAATATAACAAAATAATATATTCGTGTTAAACAAACAAGGATAGCTTTGATGGCAGTGTAATGTACAAGCTTATGAAAATTTTAGTAACTGCAGTGAATTTAGAACAATCATATAATATACAAAAATTACTTCGTCTCTCAGCCCTATAATACTTGAACATTAAGTGCAGGGAAGCAGTTGAACAATTTATTGATTTACATGGAAATTTATGCTTTTAGAAATTTATGTAATATTTATTTGTTTAAATTTTAAACATTTTGAGGTAAAAATAACAACAACGAAACACAAAAGATGCAAAGGAAAATATTCTCACATATAAGAAAAGTTTACATTTATTAAAAAAAAAAACACTTCCAAAACAATACATTTACAATTCAGTTAAATACGTAAGTTTACTTGTACTGTTGAATTCTTACTCAATCGTATTGGCTACAGTATTTACATTTTGTCATATATTTTATTATATTCCTTACTACTGAAATAGCAAACACTTTTTTGGAAAAATTATCTTATGGCAATTTATTATTAATTTATCTAATAAAGCAATAATGTCATAAAACGTTTTTTTGTATGGATACTATAAACATTGATTTTTCTTGGTTATTTTATGTTTTCATTGGTTGCAAACGGAAATGGATTAGGAATAATTATTTATATAGCACCAAATAATATTAAATATAATATTCAACATTCTATCTGTTAATTACCTTTCCTTACAATCATGTACTTACACTGTCGGCATAATGTTACATATTCTTGCTAAAATGTTAGTTATTAAGTGTAAAGTAATGTTAGTTTTTTCTAATGATATTTCTTAACACATATGTAAGCCTACTAGTTCTTAAAAAAATGTTAATATTATTAACTGTGTCATCGTTCTAACAAATGGTTTTCTCATTTACGTATTACGTTCGCGATAAATGAGTAGCTGTTTCATCTTATTATTAAATGTTAAATTATAGTTGACAATACGGAATTTACGCATCCTTAATAATCACAAAAACTTTCGGATGCAATGAAAAATATTCCTTCTCAAACTTTGATTAAGTTGTGTTTCTTAAAGTAATTTAACGAAAATTTCGAAGAACTGGTTGTTGAGGAAATGTTTTTAAGTAAACGGTAAATTTTAAGCATATTATGTCTCCTAATGCAGTTGTTTGTGTTTAACTAAAGTGTAAAATGCACATAAAATACTTAGAAAACATACAAAGCGTTTAGTTTTCAATTAATAATTTTAAGTACCAAATATGTAAAACTGTAATGCACATTTTATAACAAACACAACAGAATATTATATCATTCATTGTTTCTAAACACTTTAATTTCAAACATCATTTTTTTGCAATTTTAACACTTAAATTTTTTTAACGTAGTTTAATACAAGACGATGAATGTTATCGGATCGGATTTTCATATCGAAATTACAAAGCCCTATTTAATTTTCAAAATAATTCAAAACTGACAAAAACATATTTTGAATAGGATAAATAAAACACGTAAATTAAGTTTTAACACTTTTTTACGGTTAAACTTTGTATGAATATTATTCTGAAGTTAAGGATATTCTTGGTTACAATATTTAACTGATTTTAATTTTATGATATATTTTTAAGTATTTGGTATTCCTTTAAATGATATATTTCGTCAGTAGTCTGTATAACACTACAGTACAAAAGATTACATTAACTGACAATTTCTGGAGTAAAATATTTGAGAAATATAACCATCATACTTAGCTTTCTGTTATTATTAAGTATAAAATCGTCATTTACGAGCCAAAACGACTCGCGAATTTCGCTAACCTTCCATATAGTTCTTTGTCTCGTCTGAAACTACCACTTGCAAAACAAGAGACAAACGTGCGGCTGAGAGTCTAACTTTTTCATTCCCATAACTGTGCATTAAATATGGCCATACAAAGTTTCCTTGTAACGTAACAAAATTTATTAGGCGTTGTTTACATGCAAATAGTGTAAATAAGAAAGTTAATTCCTTCGAATAATTCATGCAATGGTACTGAGCAAGTTATTGTGAAATCGTTGACACGCGACATTGCTGAAATACAGTACGTTATGGTTTTACAGAAAGACGTGTTGCAACAATGGCATACGTCCACTACTTAACTAAAAACTCACAAGAAAGAAAGTGCTGGTAACAAAGTTTGTATTGATTAGCTATCAGCCCGCGGCGCTCCCCATGTTTATTACTCGTAGCATAAAATATTTACTTTAACTGAAAAACCACATTGCACACCAGTTTAGTGATTTTGTCACTTTTTCCTAGGTTTACCAAGTTACTTGGTGATCTCTTCATAGAACAAGCAGTGTATATAACATAACTTTGCTCAGTGGGACAAGCTGAAGTAAACGATCTCTGAGAGTAATAACGAGAAAAAAGGTCACATGGACATGTGGCCGGAAATGTATTCCAAAGAAGGTACAGCCACTTGAAGGTGAAGGTAAATTATATTTGATAGTGTAGGTTTCAATTGCTGAAAGCACACATGAGAATAACCAGGCAAGTGGCAACCTGTGGGGGCACCTGAAAGGTGTCATACCTGCAGAGCCCATCTCGGACGTGCAGAAACTGGAACAACACATCCATGCTGTCTGTGAATTCATTCGGTTGCAGAATGGCACATTTGAACGTGTGTGTCAGTTGCTGCTACGTTGTGTAGCTGCATACTTAGAGGCTCATGGTGGCAACTTCGAACACATTGTCTAACGGTGGTCTCATCAATGCATGCCGGGTACTGCATCATTGCACTATACAGTCATTATGGGTTTATAAATACCCTCTAGCATAGACACTGTGCATTTCCGATCATACGGCCTCGTGACTTTCCCTTCTCCTTATCCTCTCAGAGATCTTCTCCTTCAGTTTCTTTCAATTTAGCAAATCATCCTGTAGATGCTCATGCACGAAGCACACCTCTCTCAATTACCACTATTTATTACTTTCCTTTGCCTTTATTGACAGTTGTAGGAGTTCGGTGCATTTATTGAAAAAAAGTACCTCACACATTCCTGGTTGATGCATGTCTACGCTCTGATGGTAATCATCCTTCAAAATTTCTGGTTTCTATGTCTAGTGGTTTGGTCTGTACTTTGATAAGTCAGTAAGATTTTTTTACATACAGAAATATAATAAATAAAAAATAATAATAAGTGGAACACTCAAGTCGAAAAAGAGCCCAGAGGTCAAATAATTCAAGACAGGAACAACTTGGTCAGAAGAAATAAGGCAATGCATAGTGAGAAGATTAAAGAAATGTAGCGCTTCAGAAAATCTCACATCAAGTAGATGCTTCGCGGGGTCCCCTAATGACCTATACGTGTATAGTAATTGTAATAATAAGTGTTATTAAGAGCGTTGGTTGCCGTTACCGTAATCTTTAAAAACAAAACTGTCGGCAGCGATCAACTCTCACAATCCGCAGTTACGTCGGAGCGTGAATAGTACTTATATAGGTAGTATAGTACTCGTTTGGTGTACTGTAGTTGTGACTGCTACCATCGTGTGACATAAATGAAACTTAATCACAGGTGTTTATAACGAAATGGCCAGTATTTTTACACGCGTATACTGCAATTCCTTGTGTGCCAAACATTAAAGAAAATAAAATTAATAAAATAAGCTTCCTCCGTCCCCAGCAATTTTCACAGCATTTTGTAGCACAATTTGTCTGTATTTTCAAAAGCGCTTTGTCTAATAAGAAAAATATATGCACTGAAAAATCAAATATAATATCGAAATACTAGCCAGCAAGTATCATAGATGACAATTTTGTGTATAAGTAATTTGTATATCTTACTGAAGTAAAACTATATTAACTGCTAGACATTTAGAATGTAAAGTCCCATTTAGAGCACTATAATAATACTAATTTCCTGTAAAATTTAACAAATACACTAAGATGTTCTCTAGTGTATTTTATGTGACCTTGTAGCCTACTACTTGCAGCAGATATATGAGTGTATACGATAGAAGCCCTACAAACAGTATAATCATATTACAGTGACTGTAATTATTAAAGTCCACATTTTGTCAGAATAAATATATTTTTTTAAAAGTTATAGATATATTTATATAAGACTGAATGAAAGTGCACCTTCTGTGTTTTGAGATTTTTTAAATCTGTAAAACATTTTTTTATTTATTTAAATCTAACTCAATAGTTCAACGGGTACATGATATATTGAAAAATTACTTAAAACACATTCCATTCTGAACGAAAAGTACATCAATGTCTCGACGAGTTCGACTGGAATCTAGCATTAATCTAAAACACATTTCACGTCGTTTTATCCTATTAATGGTAGTATTAAAAAAAATTCTTAAGTAAATTCTTAGGTATTTCAGAAATCATAGATCTGAAACGAAAACACATCGATATTTCAGAGAGTTCGATAGATATTGACGCTTAGTCAAAAATACATTTTTTTCTTTCAACATCTTTAGGGGTAAATTTAAAAAAAAAATATATATATATATATATATATATATATTTGTATTTATAAACACCATTCTGAAGCAAATAGCTCCAAGATGTATTCATGGATTAGTTATAAATCAAGGATAAATTAAAAACACATTTCACATTTTTCACTCTTTTAGAGAACTAATTGAAAAAAACTGAAATTACTGTATTTGCACTCGAATGAGTACCGCAGTGAAGTGAAAATCACGATAGCCCGTCGGGTTCGAGCTATATCGATGATTCATCGAAAACACGTTTCACACATTTTCACACCCTTAGGTGTTGAATTTCGAAAAATCACTCCTTTTTACTTATATAACAAAATTAAATTTTAATATTTTCTTAGTTTTTGCGACACACTCATATGCAACTTAATATCACTGGGACTTAAATTGTTACCGCTAGTTTATTTTTCTAAAATTTAACGTTTTATTGAAAGTGTATCAAATATTTTACGAAAACCAAATTTCAGAAATACAATACTATATTGCTCCGAGAACGTTACTATATTACACTAATAAATGCTGGTAATGTGAAGAAATATACAAAACATATTTAGTGCAGAAGATTTTTTTATATTTTATACCAAATACAAATACATGTTACCTTGATAACAGATCTAAATGAAATAAAAATGTTACAAGGGTGTATAAATAGGACTTTAAAGTTTCGTTCATGTTATTAATAAGGATGAATTACTTCCAACATTTTCCTGGAAATATTATGGGCAACAGTGGAAAATATAAATCTGGATGGTCGAAGTGGTAAGCGAATCAGTGTTCTCTAGAATTATAATCCACTGCCTTACAAATATATTCACTCTCTTAGTTTAAATTTCACACTAGTTTTTAAAAAAGTTTCCCCAATATATATTAATTTAACTGAAAAATCTTAAAATGACAAAGCAACATACAGAAAACACAAAGTTTAAAAAATTACATTTGTAAGGACTTAAATTGAATAAAAACTATTTTGTTAAATAGTGTGTTTAAAAAGAAACTAAAGGACATACCTGATTTCATGAATCAGGTATTATTCTTAAGTATGCGAATGTTTGACCTATCGCAGTCATCATCATCCATTTATTAAATCAGAGAAACAAACGAGTACCGGAAAATTGGAAGAAATTGAGTTACCTTAAAGAAATTCCATTTAAATTTTAAAAATAAGGTCAAATAAATTAAGAACTTCTAAGTGTCAAATAGTATATGCGGCACCCTTTATAACAAATAAACCCTACGAGGAAACATAGCCACTAAACATGACTTGTGAGTAAGGTTCCACAAAGAGACCAAATTTCAACTACGAATAAGAGGTTTATAGATTCACAATTGTCTCACATGTGTTGGTTTTTTGTTAAAGGCGCAGATCAACACTTGCAAGTTCTGTCAGTGGCATCTGACTGCTCATTCAAGATGAAGCACACGACATCTCTGGTGGTCCAGAGTATCTTGGCCCTGTGTCATCTGACAACAATCTCCGGTGAGAAGAGAGTGTACGACTTCATAATTGTAGGAGCAGGCTCTGCGGGCTGCGTGCTGGCAAGGCGTCTCTCAGAGATCAAACACTGGGATGTGCTCCTACTAGAGGCTGGAGGTGAGCAACCACACTGGGACCTAGTGCCTGCTTATCTCACATTCGCCGCTCAATCAGCTGGAGGTATTGACTGGAACTACACCACCGAGCCTTCTCCTAACTACTGTGCTGGAGTCAGCTGCCACTATTCCAGAGGCAAGTGTCTCGGCGGGTCCAGTTCTACCAACTTCATGTACTACATACGAGGCAGCAGAAGTGACTATGATGAAGTAGAGAGTATGGGAAACGACGGCTGGGGATATGACGACGTACTCAAGTACTTTGTCAAGTCAGAAAGAAACGGAGATCCACTTCTAGCATCAACAAAATACCATGGATCTGATGGACCTCTCCCCGTTAACATTTGTAATTACCAAGATGTAAATGTTCGAGCTATTTTCCAAGCACTGAAAGAATTCGGATTACCTGCTATCGATATCAATGCTGAGTTACAAGTTGGCGCAGCAGTAACCCAGATGACCATACACAATGGGGAAAGGAAGAGTACCTACTCAGCCTTTCTGGAACCTGTAAGGAAAAGGGAAAATCTTCATATCGAAATTAACAGTCATGTTACTAAAATTTTGTTGCGACATGGGAAAGAAGCCTATGGAATAGAATATTTGCAGCAGGGTCACACAAAGAGAGCTTTCGCGAGAAAAGAAATAATTCTCAGCGCTGGTTCTATTGGAACACCTCAAATTCTTCAACTGTCAGGCATAGGTCCTAGGGAAGTACTGGGTCCACTCGGAATTAGAGTGGTGCGTGATCTTCCAGTGGGATACAATTTTCGGGATCATGTGGCTTGTAGTGTCAGATACAAACTCAAGCAAACAGCGCAAGTACCGAATATTACACAAATTTATACGAATTTTATTGACTATGTGTCAGATCGTAAGGGTCCACTCGCGGCACCAGGAACATTACAAGTTGCAGGTTTCCTACAGTCAGACAATTCAAGTAATCGTGGAGAACCAGATATTGAACTTCTTTTCCTTCCAACGGCGAGTAATGTCCTCTTTCCGTCAAGTTATTACGAAGGAATAGCAGCTTCACCAATTGTTCTGAAACCGCAGAGTGTCGGCTACGTCAAGATAAACAGTACTGACCCACTGAAACCACCACAGATCCAACCTAACTTCCTTCAAAACGAGTCTGACATAGAAGTGTTGTTGAGAGGAATCAATATTTCTCTAGAGTTGCTCAAAATGCCAACACTGCAACAGTTAGGATATGAAGTAGACACAAGTGTAACACCCGGATGTGAACATTATGATTTTGGAACAGAGGAATATTGGCGTTGCGTCGTGACTGTCACCTCCTATAATGTTTTCCACCCAGTGTCTACATGTAAAATGGGTCCACAATCAGACCCATCAACTGTAGTGGACTCTCAGCTGCGAGTGCATAATATCACCAAACTGAGAGTGGTAGATGCTTCCATAATGCCAATTTTAATCAGAGGACATACTAACGCACTTGCCATCATGATTGGTGAAAAGGGGGCAGACATGATAAAGAATAGTTGGAATCATAAGTAAGAATGCAACCTAGCAAACTTTCCAGTACAAAATCGTAAGTAAATGTATATGTACTTTATGTTGTGAAGAATTTTCTTGTGTGAGTATGAGTGTTCGTTATTTATTACAAATTAAACGGAAATTTAAATTTCATTCATGTTGTAGTTCTTTCTCAGCAACCTAACTACTACAATTTTGTGCATGACTTCCATGTTATTATAAATTTCTAAAAATAAATGTCTGAAAATAAGTTTTGTAAAATGTTCTATTATTTTGTTGCAATCTCATCTATGGAAACTTCATTTCACTAAGGAAATATCCAAAAAAAACTGTAACTGACAATAGAAGTTAGCATCCCTCAAATTATTAACTCCCCACAAAAAACTTAAAACCCTTCCGCTAAAGCATAAGTGAGAAATATTCCTGAATCCACAATTTGACAAATATTACCAGGACGGCGAATGTACAATGCTACAATCATTTTACAGCACAATAATGTATTCGTATCACTCATGCCAACCTCCATGCTATACACAATACATAGATGATGCATCCAGAAAAAAAAAACATGCCGTCTCAGAAATTGTTTATGTAGCTCGCTTCATGTTGCACCAGATTCTTTAACAGTGTGACAAATATCTTGTCTGCCATACTTAATTATGTTAAATAATTTACAACGTTTCAAGGTATTAAAATTTTGTTGAAGGTAGTTTTAGTAAAAAGTATTATTTCTGAGGATATATTTATGTGTATGATTTAAACATGGTGTTAATAGGTACAAGTTATTGGGGATAAAGTGAGCACTAAAAATTTTACCTTTGAAAAAAAATTACTAGCTGTTACCGCATATCATTCACCATGAACTATAGTTTACCTTGCAGCGTGTATGGTTGGCTGCTAAATCTCGCAAAATAGTTCCTCGTATTTTCCTATTTAAATATAACAAAACAGGAAAAACCACACGAAATTGGCATAATTTTATTTTATATAACTAATAAACTTTTTTATTAAACTGTATACGTTCCGACCGACTATACAATTTATCTTACACGCGAAAACATCAAGTGACGTGTCCAGAGACGTTAGACAGTTCGCGTCGTTTGCATTTACACGCGGAAAGATACGAATTAGCTGAAAATATAACTTAAGCAGGACTTGTATGAGTGCTCACTTTATCCCGAACGCCTATACCATGGCACGTGTACTGCTAACCTAATAACCAAATGTTTTTTTCAGCAAATATGGTTAATATTTGTAATACCAACATGAATATGATTTAATTAATCTGGTAATTTACGTTACGTGCCAGCAAAAATGGTAAATACTAGTATGTGAGTGTGAAAACTCACATCGTACTGGCTTGTAAAAATTATAAAGAAATATTTAAAATGTGAGAATATGCGATCAAGGGATACGAATAATAACATCAATATTATTTATGTAACATACATACACACACATGCATTTACGTAGCCTGCAAAACTAATTTGAATTTACTGTGTGTACCCTTTGGTACTGTATTTCCGGTCCTCACAAACACCCCATGAATGCAGTTGCCGTTACCAGTTGTGTTGTGAGGACACATAACTTTATGCAGGTAAGCACATTGGCCACTCTAAAATTAACCATGAGTAGTTTAACAATGATCTGTTTTCCATCATGCCGCAGTGCCCTTAATAGAGAGCATTAGAGCTCGAAAATGCATTGAAAAATATAATGATTTTAGACTTTGAATGAAAAGCTATTGATAAAACAAATAACTTTAGCTACATACAAGGTAAGTACTATAAATGCAGTTTACTGTTCAGTATGCAGTGAATGTCCACCATTGTATGTGCAGAGCGGCAAAAAAAACATGCTCGCAGTGTTGCCCACACTCTAGGGCTCTGTGTCACTACTTCCAAGCTTTACATGCATTTTGCACGAAAACGATGGGTCGCGTGACAATTGTTACAGGAAGGCCATTTTTGTTTGCAAAAGTAACGTTACTCAATCCACTTTCAAATATTCTAATGTCCTGGCGGTACAAATTTTTAATGCAATTTGAGGGTGACCAACCCTGTTGATTTAATAATAGTGAATGGTAAAAAGCAACATTTGCTGATGATTTGTCTATCGCTTGAAAATAAAGCAAATTTATGAGTATTGTCAGTTTACGTCGTTCAGTTTTCAGTCTGTTGGGAAATCATTGTTTTATAACTCTATATTCTATTGCTAATTAATTTTAGTAAATAAGTACGCCATGAAAACTACTAACAAAATCAATTACTTTTCTTTTTTCATGCGTGTACATATTCCAGTAAATTATACTTATGTAAAAGAAAGCGTATAAATAACTGCAACAAAAATATACTGTTCTTGTTATCACACGAAAAACTGAATGCCTTGAGCCAAAAAAATAACCGGTAATGATACCAGTGTAAGCAGAATAACCTTGGTATACAGTATAGGAAAGTCCTGCGGACTCAAAATAAAATTTTAAACTAAGGCCATTAAAGTAGTGAGAAACTGTTAGAATACTGACTTTAATTAATAAAAGCCATAGCATTCATTAAAATTAATTTTTGTATATTATGCTATTTTAAGGCGAAAAATATTGCTTAGAAAACATTTCAAAATTAACGTTAACTAAACAATTCCTTTATTTGGTTTGCAGAATTGAAGAAATAACTTCTGTTAATTCAATTTAGCCAGATTTACAATTTAAATAAGTGAATGGGAATTTTTGAATTACGTAGTAACTGGAAACATACTGTACTGAAATGTTTCTGCAGTTATAAAGTTATAGCAGAAGTTAAATTTTTCCAAAATGGTTTCAGTTTCTTATGCATGAGTTAGAACGTAATTGAAATTAAAGATCAAAACACTTCTGTGTACTAATGACCAAAGAATATTCAGTAAATTTTAAAACTTATTAAAAATACAGCACAGATGTGTCGACATGCCAGAAAAGTGTATCTGATACACAAAAGAATAAGTGATCATATTGCAAAATTTTCAATTTCTTGATGTGCTAGTACTCAGTGTTTTGCGTACTGATGTCTTTCATCACTTGGAGCTGGAAAAGTGTACGAATGCATCCTTAGACATAGTGTAATAACAGCAATTACTCGTAACTCATACGTGTAATGCAATAACAACTAATCAATTTCGTTGCAGGCCAAGTGAATAACGCTAACCTTACAATTATAAATGGCCTACTTAATCACCATGAAACCACGAAGCAAACCACTGCAGCTATCTAATATAACACTGTGTACCTTTGTCCACGAATACTGCTGAATCATACCTCTTGTTGGAGAACTGCCGTTAAAAAAACTCTATGTATGTAGTAAACTCATGTATATCTGATGGAATCGTCATTGCTAAACACTTTTAACAAATAAATATGTTTCTTTCACACACCGTACTTTTATATGTTTACGTTAACGCCACTAGCAACATTTTTTGATGAAATTTTAAGACCAGTGAATATAACTGAATACACATGCACACTAAAACTAACAAACAAGTCGTGAATTTGCAAAACTCATTTCTTCTTAACAATTTTAAAATATTCGTCTTTGCGATGAGAACTCTACCATTAATTGACCAGAAGTAATGTTATTTTTAGTGGTGGGAGGGTTTATTAGTTCTGCAAGAAAAATGGTAAATATTTCAGTATTAGTAAAGGTTAATATTGTGTTGAAACAACTATTATTGCTTCTTTTTTATGGAAACTGAATTAACTAAATAAAGTTACAGTTCACTTAAAACTGACGTCTTCTGCACATAAGGGTGATACAGCATTTGGCAGAGCGTAATACAGACACCCTTATATTTTCGCCTCCATGCATGCAAAAGCGCTCTGAATATCTTCACGTGACTCCTAAGTCATTCTGTCGTGTTGGTGTTGGGCAATGTGAAAGTAGGAGACTTTTCTAATTACCCACAAACAGATAAGGATATGACGCAGAACCCTGTCTCGGAACTCGCGATAGCAAGTATTGTATAACCGGTGCTAGCCGACAGCTGAACCAACAACTGATAATGAATAATCAGCTGTACTTGAACATTGTAGAAATGTACACTAAATATTGATGCCAGACATAGGCTACTCTATATTCAACACAGAATGGGGGCGAAAAGTACGTAGACTAGTGGTAGGAAGTGTTTCCAAACAAGGTGTTTCGTCTTCAGAAATGTTTTTAAGTGTATAGTTCATCGGTGTTAATTTCGAACATATATTTTCCACAACGAATACTGTTGAAGCTCTGAGAATTAGTTTTCGTCAATGGAATCATCGTCTTCGGTGCGAAAAATTCCAGAGAGGAAGTAAAGGTAAGGTTCACTGTGTTGGTAATACTTCCGAAAAAAGTAAAAGTGTTAAAAACGTGTTATGTCACATTCTGTTGACCATACGTGGAAACACCACTGAATTTTCCTAGTAACTCACAAGTTGCTAGCAATTGCAACCTACCGAATTTTCTACCGTCTTACACTACTGTGGCATTTGCATGATAACTCAAAGATATGTCAAAAATTACATGACTCGAAGCGCGATTCTCTTCACTTTTGTTTGTACACTCTAAAAAAATTTGTACTTTTACTATTCTCCGTTCACTCTAAGTTGAGTTTTAGGATAAACAAAGCAAATTATTAACAAACATTTTCATTGGCTGCCGACCGCCGTGCACTGTGATCTTGCATAAGAAATAGATCTTTGTTATCGGTCGTGTACATATAAATTTACTACTCCATCACTTAATAAGGGAGTTTTATTAACGAATATCTAAAATATACAGACGTTGCAAACACAATCTACGACGCTATATGTTTCTTACTGTCCGTCCGTACAGTTGATTCACGAGTTATTTAACGACTGACGTACTGTTAAACGTACGAGTTTCTTGGTACACTTGCCAGTATTTAGAGATGAACGATAATCTGAAAATACCAAAAGTTTAGTTCAGAAATAATTACCACGGTAAAAATAAGTCAAGTATCACAATCAGATATGTTTTATTTAAAAATAAGAGAATTTTTAGACTTTAACGCGTCAATGTTGTGGCTACTGCGAATGGTTTTACCGTGTATTCATTCTCCATTCCAGTTCGTCCGATCCAAAATTCCTTGATCTATTTCGTTCCGTCCTCGCGTCGGTTTATTTTTACGTCGCTTGCAGATTAGGTTACGTGATGCTGGACGTGAACAGTGAAAATGTCTTGCATGGTTTTCGAAACGTGAATATATGTCTTCATTACTAAACAAACTGCGGTGATGTTTATAAGGCAAGAATAAAAATCTCGCATAACATTATTTACAATAAAAAAAATAACGAATGTGTGTCGTGAATTATCGACAGATTGTTTGGTGATTTATAAAATGTACTTTTTCCAAAACGAAGTACAAAATTATCCAGGGGGACTTTAAAGTAAGTTTAATCACATTTTATTGACAACTTTTTTTCTGCATGTGTCACCAAATTTTTGTTACGTGAGTACAAAAATATTTGAATACTATCGTTAGTCATGGCTTGATAATTACAAATAAATTTTGAAATATACTGTAATTGGACATGATGTCAATATTTTATCAAGTTTTCATGTAAATTTTCTTTCCGTATGTCGGTAACACGTGCGAAATTTTCACGCAATATTGTTTTAATATATAGGGCGTTGTTGTTTCCTATGATACCGACTGTACACAGTTTGGTCGGTTGGAAATAGTACATCGGCGCGCTGCACAAATTGAGCCAGTTAGAATCTAGCAAAGTGCAATGATATTACGTTATTTGTTTACTTCGGAACTCAACTTAGAGAGAACGGAGAATAGGAAAATCCTTGGAAACCCCCCAGTTACTGAAGAAGATCCTTGTAAAACTACAAAGGCTGTTCTTGTAAAAAAAATATACAAATTAGGCCCATATGCTAGTAAAAATAGAAGACTTTGCCCTGCATCAAATAAAATAAAATTTGAAATATCAATTCCTTTCTGAAAATATTATTATTTATTCAATTATTGTTACTAGTACGTTTATGTTTAATTATTTTGATTTTAAAATTGTAGACGCACTAGGATTCCCCCGCCCCGTTTCTTAAGAGTCTTTGATTGACCCCGAGACGACAATTGTAGTAGTAGACAATTGTAATGACTTATCTGGACGTGCACAAGTTTACATCCACCTAGGACTGGGAATGAATCGACTGCTTTTCGTACCATAAGCGGTGTGCAGCCAACTACGTTACGGATATTTTTTGTTTGTTTATAGTCAATATACAGTTTAATAACTATTTAATATTGTAGAACGTAATAAAAATGAATCTTCACTTTATTCCAGCACAATACATACCAGAGGAAGTGATTTGTGTATAACTATTAAATTTCCAACATAGAGAACCCCGTGAATTTAGTATGCTAAATCGTTATTCTAGGGGGTTTATTGCAAAGAAAGTCCTCGTAATTTTTTAACAAATTATTTTACTAGGAAAACATTTGTACATTTACAAATTGCAACGTATTGCAATTCGCTCTGCAACGACGCTATATGACGTAAAACACTATTCTGTTATGCCCAACTGCGATACTAAATAGCCCAGCTTTGAATTACCATTGGTTCGGGATCTCAGGGAATACATTTTATAAAATAGCTCTGCTCATTAAGCGTAGGGTTCAGTGTGTGCATAAGGGAAACACCAGAGACTGTCTTACCACATGAAGTTATAGATGAGTTCGCTGCTGATCCTATAATTTCTAGCATGCAGAACTACTAGATACTAAATTAATCAAAGAAAAAAATTACTGTCCAACAACATAAGAAAAATGTATGTATTACGTGTTCGATTCCGAAAAGACACTTACAAGATGGCTGTTCAATGTGTTACAATATGGATGCTCTCGGTAAATAATATTGACTTTGAAATAATTAATTATACTTGACTGACTCCTAATTTCCATAATTATAAACAACTAGATTTGCCAGAAAATTAAATAAGTAAGACCATTTAGTCTGATATTGAAATATGAGTGCAAACATGGTTAAGTAATATTGCTATCTCACTAGAATATGGAATTATTAATTTAGTTATTGCCACGGCAAAACTCAGCAGCAGGCATGATTTTCTTTACTCAGGGATAGTTGTCGAGTGAAATAGTTTCCAGCGTGCGAACGCTAACTCAGACTACGAAAAGCGTATGACGGCTGCAGAGGCTAAAGACAGGCTTAAATTCGTTCAAAACTTATTAGCGTCTGTTCTCTCAGCCAATCAAAGTTCGTCTCTCGATAGCATTATTCTCGCTTCTCCGCCAAAACAATCACAGGTTTGCATGCAGTAATTACAAGAGAAATAACCTTAAAATATAAAATCCTAGTCAAGCCAGTCTCTTAGCACTATTTCTCCATTAAGAACCAAACAAATACCCTGAGTCAGCCATTACATAACCCAAAATAATTTAAATAAATTATACAGAAGCAAAATATATTTACGTAGTATAAAGCTGTAGCTAATACATAGAATGAATTAAAAACAAAATACGTGATTCTGATCAGGCCATATGTTACAAAATATACGTAAAAGGAGAGATAAATTCCTTGCAATTATAACAAAAAATTTAAGAGTGTAGACGAGAGTTCAATTTAAGTACTTCAGTTCAGTGTGGCCAGCAGATGTTTACTTATCTTTGAAATACTGCTGACAAGTATAAGTAATAACGCGAATTTGATTTCCAGTGTCAAACAACGTACTAGTTAGTGCATTACGTTATCACGAGTGATTTTTTGAGGTACTTAGCCTTAGGACTTTACCAGTTTTTTTTTTTTTTTACATTTTTTTTGTCTTTTTGTTTGATTCAAATTAAAAATCGTATTTAGACATTTTTATTAAAGACACTAGTGAGCTTTACATGTCTTGGGCTTGGGTTATTTTCTTTGTTTGTTTTAATAATTGATTGAGGTCATTCTGGGACGGATCTACGGGAGGGGGGCGCAGGGCGGCAACTGCTACGAGCGCCAGGTTAGAGGCGGTGCTGATGGTGCTAAAAAATTTTACTTGGGAATAAAATGTAAATGAATGTAAAAAAGATGCAATATCTACCAATATTTAGACTTTTACTTGCTCTGTATTTTTGTATTTTCATTAACCTTCAGCACCATATAATGTTATAAATACAGTATTTATAATTATTTTGCGCACTTAAAACACTGCTAATGGTAGCTAGTAAGTACAGTTTTACGTATATCTACTAAAATGTTATACTGTTATTTACGCGAGCGCAAAAATAAGTATTCAAGATACGTTTATTACTGTTGGGTTGATTGGACTGATGGAAAAAGTAGTGGGAAAGGAGGGGGGAACGAAACATGCCCCGGGCGAAGGAAATCCTATACTCTATCCATTCTAAGGTTGCAGCTAATTAATTCAGGTGAATGACAATAAAATTTTTGCACAGCATAAATTTCATTTTAGGTATTGAAAAATACAAGGTAACTGTGCTACGGCAGTATCACAATGTGAGGACTCCATGTATATTTCAATGACTTTGATTTATTTCGTTAGCAGTTATTATTTATACTGCACAGGCCAAGTAAAAGTTTTCTTTCTTAAAAATAACATTCCAAATACTCAGTGTCACATTATATTGTGAATATAATTTTATTTTATAATTTTCTATTGATAAATATACTAGGCATTATTATTAAAGTAACATAACCTGCGTCGGACGATGACGTAGCCAAGTTGTCCATTACATCATCAAGATAGTCTAGACAAGCCCTCAGTAAAATATAATTTATGCAGGTAACTGAACCCCGTTACATTCGTTCTGCTAATCACCGCCATAGTTATTTTTTCAATGTCGAGGTGCAAGTTATATTTATAGTAGAATTTCAGATTCACAATAAAAATAATGTATATTATTTTTAATAGTACTCATTTGTACACTGATGTGGAAATAATAACTACAGCCTAGTAATAAGAATCACAATAATACTTAAGTACGTAATTTATTTACTCATTGAGTACTAAAGACAATATCTGGTGATTACCATCACAGTTAATATTTTTATTTTAATTTAAATATAAGTTCATATTGTACAAATCTTTGAAACTTCCTTTCAAAAATACGTAGGAAGCACACTATGACGTTGGTCCATCATATAAAATTAACATGAATTATTCCACTAACAATATTCAAGACAAAAACAGAATCAAATTATAGTATACGTGTTTGTTACAACAGCATTATACTCCACACACTACCAGTATGTCTAACAGCATTCTCGTCGCATGTTATTTTCTCCTCTAGTGCCTTCACCACACACGTTTTTATTCCTCTCGTCTTCCGTATAGTGAAATTGCGATACGACCACCGCAAGTTATGCCAGATTTGAAACTTTCGCTTAATTTGATCGTCATCAACGCTGTCTTCATTTGGAGTCAATTTTGTCATTTCGCAGGGCATATCTTGGCACGATATAGTCTTCTCGACGAATGAGACTATGTCAGCATCTTAGTCCGATCTGGGATGAATCTGTGCGTTTCCAATTACACAATACTTTCTAAATTACAACATTTTTTTTCAAAACCCTACGACGTATCATGCACTCCCTACGTTTAAAATATATATTTTTAAATAACGAGCCTTTATTTATCGTATTTCCGGTTGAAATCCACGTATTCCGCTTTTCTCGACCCCATATAAAAGCGTCAATTTATTTAAAACAGATTGTGGATTTTCGTGTTTTTGTTGTGAGAGAATGCTATGTATAATCAAAACTTTTTCCTTTTATTTTTACAGATAACACTTGAAGACTTGATTCCATTTCGAGTACATCGAATACAATTGCACACATGATGATAGCGGATCCTCGTATCTGGATTCTGTTAATCGCCATATCTTGCAGTGTGCGCCACATATACTCCAGACTGGTGGAGGACGGACACTATGACTTCGTGATTGTGGGTGCAGGGTCGGCAGGGAGCGTGCTGGCCAACCGCCTCTCCGCGATACATCACTGGAATGTCCTTCTCGTCGAGGCTGGGGGCGAACCGCCTGAGTGGTCTCTGATTCCTGGTTATGGGATATTCACACTTGTAGGAAGTATTGATTGGCAATACAAAACCGTTCCTTCGCCGGAGTACTGTGGTGGTACTGCATGCAATTACCCCAGAGGAAAATGTCTCGGAGGGTCCAGTTCCACAAACGCTATGTACTACATACGCGGCAGCAAGAGAGACTATGACGAGCTGGAAAGTCTGGGAAATGAAGGTTGGGGGTATGAAGATGTTCTCAAGTACTTTATCAAATCCGAAAGAAATGGAGATGTGAATCTTACATCGACTAGATATCATGGATCAGCAGGGCCACTCAGCGTGAATTACTTCAATTACAGAGACGTAAATACTGTTGCTATCGCTCAAGCACTCAAAGAATTCGGGTTGCCAGAAATTGATGTTAATGGCCCCAGTATCATTGGCGCAACAGTGACTCAGATGACTACTGATCTAGGCGAGAGATGGAGTACAAACACAGCCTTCCTCAAACCAGTTATGAAAAGGCCGAATCTTTACATAAAAACCAACTGTCATGTGACCAGGATTCTAGTACGCAATGGGAAGGAAACTTACGGAATAGAATATTTAAAGGACGGTGTATTACACAGAGCATTCTCTAAAAAAGAAGTTATTCTCAGTGCTGGTTCCATTGGAACACCTCAAATCCTTCAGCTGTCAGGCATCGGTCCTAGGGATGTGCTAGAACCTCTGGGAATCAGCGTGATTCAGGATCTCCCTGTGGGAAACAATTTACAGGATCATGTTTGTGCTTCTGTTGTGTATAAGTTAAAACAGACTGTCCAGCTTCCGAACATCACTCAAATATATGCTGATTTCCTTAACTACCAACTTAATCGTAGAGGTCCACTCTCAGCATCAGGAACTGCACAAATTGCGGCATTCTTTCCTTCAAATAATTCAACAGACGAGAATGAGGAATCCGACCTAGAAATTATATTTGCTCCGTGGTTAAAAGAGGGAAATATACCTTTGAGCTATTATGACAGAATAAGGGTAACTCCCATTGTTCTGAAGCCAAGGAGCAAGGGTTACGTTAAGATAAATAGTACGGACCCACTGCAACCCCCTCTTATTCAACCTAACTTTCTACAGGACGAGGCTGACATCCAAGTATTGCTGCGGGGGGTTAATTTGTCTTTACAGTTTTTGCAGATGCCAACACTTCAAAAGTTGGAATTTCAAGCAGATCCTAAAGCAATACCTGGCTGTGATCAATTTGACGAAGAAACTGAAGAATTCTGGCGCTGTATGATAAGAGTTTCTTCCAGAACTCTGTACCATCCTGTATCGACATGCAAGATGGGCCCTCGATCAGATCCATCAACTGTAGTAGACTCTCGTCTTCGAGTGCATAACATTTCCAAGTTGAGAGTAATAGATGCTTCTATCATGCCATTTCTGATCAGCGGACACACCAATGCCCTTGCTATAATGATAGGTGAAAAGGGGGCAGATATGATCAAATATGATTGGTTAAATACTTGCATACCTCCCCGAAAGTGTTCTCACCAAAAAAAGTAAACAATTAAATTAATATCTATGCGAAATTAATTAGCAACCTAACTGTAGCCAGCACTGTTAGATGCTTTATAGCCAACATGCTTTTAATAGTTTACCTTTCAGCGCACAATAACTTTGTATCGCAGGAAATATTTCAAGACTAGTTTTTTTTTTTTACTACAGGACATTAATTTGTATACGCCACTTTACAATTAGGCATCATTAATATACCACTGATTTCCTTAAAAGATCTTTACTGAGTCTTCGCTCCTCTCCTCGCCTTCAGGTAACTAATAAATATGGCGCTGATATATTTGACACTAATGACTTAAGCAAAATATTATTTTGCTGTACTTGCTGTGCTAAAAGTTCTTCCCTCTCCTCGTGTTTAGGAACAACGATGACCTCCGTCACTCCAAACAGTTTTCATAATGCATGCATTAATCACCGGGTTTTTTTCCCTTTAGTAATACAAAATACAGTGTTATGACCTTACGTTATCAATATGAGGTGACGTCTTTCTATACTAAGTCCAGTAAATTAGACCAAAATCAATGCATATCCGGACATTAACAATAACAATCCGGCACAGCTGAGAAAATGTTCAGAGCACCTATCAGAGTGTCCATACAAAAAAAAATCCGTTTGCTGTTTTTCCGCTATTTTTAAAAATGCTGTCGCAATTTTGAATTTTAACACTTATTTTCTAAAAAAAAAAAAAAAAAAAAAATCACAGCATCTAAATGGTTTCACTTTTCGAAAATATTATTTTCCTAAGTACTTCTTATAAAGTTTTCTTTCAGTCACTTGTATCACTGTTCTAAATTTGTTGGCCGATTTTCGTGTTTCATGACTTTCAAATTCAGTTTTCTTGTTTTATTTTTTTAACATAAATCTTAAAAAATTTGGGATTTACATCAAAATTGTGAAATGTACAAAAAATATTCAATAAATGTTGTAGAGCATTAATAAACCTATTGAGATCATGTTTTATTACTAATAATACAGAAGTATTAATCCAACAGAGGAACATGTTATTAGTTTTGGTGTCCTTAGTTCTCAATCGGAGTAAATAAATCACAACAAATTACACAATATCTGCATACTAACATTTGAAACCTGAAGTGTTTTCTTAAGTGTGATGTTCATTAACTCAACCTAAAATACCACAGCAAAATACTGAAAAATTTATGCTTGAGACCCCACCATTATATTATTAAAGAATTCACACTTTTGTAAAAAAAAATTGTATGTTATGTGTTGAAATATTATTTGAAATGTATTCCAAATATTTAATGTGTCACACCGTATCACAAATGCTATAATTTCACCAATGAATTACTTTTCTTGTACAGGTTATTTCTAGAAAACTAGGCTTCCTTGTTATTACACATGCATAATGTAGACTAAATTATTAGATTGCTATTTTTAATGTATTAAAACAGCAAATCTAATGAATGGCAAATTTTTAAAGAGGTACTGATAGAAATAAGTCAAAACCATTTTTAATGAAAATAAATAATTTTTGCAGTAGTTAATCAAGTTTACTAGCACATCTTATTACAACTGCATTGACGAAGTTTCGTCTAAATTTTAGGATTCATGAAAAAAATCAAATCAAGTAATATTTCATCAAATATACAGATGATTATACAGTTAATAACAAATGAAAATTCTTATGAGAATTTTTCCAAGGTTTTGAACTTACGAATGACAAAGAATACCAAAACATTGCAATTCGTTCTCTCAAATTTGGTTCATCAGTCTGGAATTGACTAACATAATTCACTTTGCTCATCAATGTCTTCATAACAATAATCGTCATCATCATCATCGTAAATTCCACAATTACTATTTGTGAACGGACTATTGCTACAACCAGAACCCGAGCATTGACCACACGTCAGAGAACATTCGAGTCCACTTCGTTTACAATCATAGTTCTTATCACATAAAATTTTGCAGTTGCACATGATACGTTAAATGAGGTTCTCTGGAGCTGCTTTCTGTTGTGTTAGAACTGAAAGGAGCATATTGCCGTTAAGCATCGACCCTCATTCTGTAGGTGGTAGATGCATATATCTCCAATGCAATGTGATACTTATAAGTAAACGCGCGGGGAATGATGGCGTGCTGCTGCCGATGTGGGTGGGAATGTTGCTAAGTTGAAGCTACCCCTGACTCGTTGTTTACCCACTGTCTTGACGTAAAGATGATGTCTTGCTGTGTCGAGCTTAGATTGCCCCTTAGCACTGTAAATTGGCAGGAAGAAATTATCTCCCGCTGCTGCAACTGAATCTCTGGATGACGACAAACTATTAAAGATATATATTTGATTACGAAGTAAATCATTTTTAGAAAGCAGTTTGAACGCTATTTTTTAAGGCGCAGAAGACGTATCGCATCCAGTAAATGCATAAAGGAATAATATACGTGTCTTCATGTCGCCTAAACTATTCTGCTGCTTCTGACAGCTATATATACGATTTGGTTTTGTTTTCGCACCAGGCAACAACACGTGCGAGTCAGCTGTCATATGAGTGATCATCAAAACAGCAGATCAGTATCTTCTCCCACAAGCACCGACGATCTTGACAATGCTAACTCTGTGGCTTTTGTAACAAGAGCTGTATCTGCCTTTCCAGTTGCTTCATAAACATGACAACCAGTTTTTTGGAGATGTTGTTTCAGACTAACCCAACCTTGTTAGTCTTGTTCGATAGAAAGTATTGTTGTAAATAAGGTACATGGACATTGTCTTTAATATTTACTGTTACTGAGGTTGAACATTTTCTTTTGTGTAGGTGTGCAACCTATTTTGTACTGGGTCCTGCTTGATATCCATCAAACACAATGTAGTAGTGACCATAATGGTTATGAACATATTTAACATATTACTGGCATATCTGCTTAAATGTTGCTGGACGAAGCCAAACGACTTTGTGCAGTAAGTGGCCATCATTAATGGTATACACTGCATTAACTGGAAGAGACAACTGACTTGACGAAAATTCGTCAAGGACACATACAAGAGATGACCTCATGCCTTTAATAATAGATACATTATCAAACAGTGGTGGTGGACAAGCGGCTAGTTAATATGTTAAGAAAGACATCAGTTCTTCCTCACTTCTTACAAGGAAAATCTGGTTTGGGTTTATCACGATTTCTTTATTGTATACTCTTGTAGATTTGCTTGCACTTCACCTTATCTGTACGTCAGTAGTGAACATCTGAAAAACATTTACCTACAGTATTCTTTAGATTAGTTCTGCCAACTTCGCAAGCTTTATCACAGTTTATAGATTTGGCTCCGATCACCCCACTGGAAAGAGGTATCAAGTCAACTGAAAGTCTTTGAAAAGGATTATGTTCATGAAGCCAGTTTATGAATGTCTGAACGTCAGCTCTGTCCCTGTCTTGTCTTGATACTCTATGACATCAACATGCTGTTCAGAGAAATCGCTTCGAACTCCTCCAATTTCTTTTACAGTATACACTACTCTTACTTTTGATATAATAGTCACTGCGTGAATCAATTTTGTAAGACTTTATTATGAATACCCCGCGACCATGTGTGAGACCTCCAGAACTCTTCATTGAGCGCATTAGTACTTGTTCAAAGGTCATATCTGACCATACACCAGACCAAAAATTGCTAGACCGGTGAATAGTGAAAAATACTTGGGTGGTAAATATCTTAAATTCATCTGGATCCATTTTATCTCAAGTTGAATCATTTCTTGAAGATACACATGGACAGATTGGGCATAGCTGAAATGGCCAGCTGAATAGCAGTAGGGTAGCATGTGTTGAATTGCAGAAGATACAACTGCCAGGCACCACAACTCTCAGTTCAAATAAACAAACACATAATGTTGACCATATTTATGTACTGAGTTCAAAATGATGCAGTGACCCCACCATTTGTTTCAGCATTATTTATTTTCTCCACAAGAAGTTCAAATAGGTTCAAAAGAGTCTGACATTCAAAAACATTTTGGAGGTTTGAAGTGGTGTTGAACAATAAAGTATAGCACTGTCGCAAACTTTCAAGAAATGTGTCATGTACAATAGTATTCTCAAGGATAAGATTAGCTAGAGCTTGCAAGGTCAATAAATGAGCACGAAGCGCTCTCTAGTACGCTCGTCCACTTAGCATGTGCACTACACTATTACTGGTGTAAACTGTCTGCTATAGGTCTTCTAACCCATTTTATTGTGTTAGGGAGCAGCCAACGAACAGCTGCTGAATGCTTCAATAAACATATATTCTTGAAGGATATCTTACACGTCAGTAAACTCGCGAATTTTTCCTGTCTCTACAATTATCTTCCTCTTCCCGGCTAAACATTGTAACAAAATGACTAGAGGTACGTAAATTTAGCAGATACATTCCAGGTCAGGTTGAACGCCAATTATGTATACTTCATTGTCATGTCTGTGACTTGCTGGCGGCTGTTATTAAACGCGTTTGACTATTGCAAGCCAGTAGTAAATAAGGAAATAATGCGAAGTGCTATCACTTGCTACCTGCTTGTACGGTTATAAGCCAATAGATAATCGATTGTTGCCAGTGGGTGTATAGGACTGACAAGTCTAGGCTGCTGCCAGATGAATCCGCGAAATTGATGTACCTCTAAAAATGACGCATTGAAACAAAATGTTGCAAAAATCTTTTCGCCATAAAATTGCGGCTCTCCCCATAGTAAAATTCGGAAATTTTCCTCAAACGCTTAACAGGACGTATCCGAATTTTTTGGTCGACACTCTTGATCAAAAGAGAGGGGAGGGATAATTTCTAAAAACAATTCTATACATGCAATCACTTACTCATCAACCGTCTTCTTTCGGATCTCGCGTTATTCCAGACACTTTTCATAGACCCCGACTAAAACTCCGTCTGGATCGACCTCAAAAACAACAACAAAGGGGAGGGCGCCCTTCACCGAAAAATTCGTAACTTTATAATTGCATAACATTTGTACTACTATTACACATTGCATTAATATTAATTACCCACAAATAAAATGTTTTTCAGTCCCATAATATTCGTACACCCAATCCAATTTGACTATTCGCTACTTACCCAAAGTAAAGACCATTTAAACTATGGGTGTGTGTGTCATAATTTAGAGCGAAGGTAAACTTATTAAGCTAACGAATGATACCATTGAAATATCACGTAAAATTATTTGTGTTAAAAAATTATGAATGTACCTAAATTTTTATTTATCTTTGAATAATTTTTTACGTGAAATAACAAAGGCGTCATTCTGTACCTTTACACATTTACTTCCACTCAAAGTTATTTCAGTTTAATATCGGAATAGTTTTTACTATGTATGAGCAACGAAAGTGGGAAAGTCACTACTTTAACATGCACTTGTACGAAAACTACGGAACAGAAAATATTTGTATTTATGGGTAATTACCATTAATGTAATGTGTAAGAGTTGGACAATGTTAGGCACAGTTATAAAATTACGAATTTTTCGGCGCAGAGCAGTCTTAAACAGCGCTCAACTTATTCCAGGCTAAGCAACCCGGCCGACCGTCCAGAACATTCAGGTGGGCCGGCGTCAGTTACGAGTAAGGACTGGAAAATTTCGCGAATTCATTGACCTGCAGGCTAGAATTTATTGTACTATGCATTCTCAAGCCCCGTCTATTCATTCATTGTCTGTTGTTTCACTGGGTAGCAGCTAGTGGATAAATAGTCGGGACTTGAGTATTGCATAGTACAATGGTTTCTAGCTAGAGCCACGATTTTATGGCGAAAAGATTTTTGCACCATTTCGTTTCAATGCCTTATGTTCACATCTGCAACTCTGCTTCATGGTCAGTGATTGGACGTTTTAACTGTCGGTTGTCCTGAGATTCTACTGACAAACCACAGACGTATTGTGTCACAATAGCCTCATTGTTATTGGCGCAGTCGAATGAGGGGCGTGTCTGAGCAAAGACCCGCTGCCAATAGCCGTGAGAAGAGCTGCCGAGGTGCACGCGAGACACTGAAACAAAATGTTGCAAAAATCTTCTCGCGACAAAATCGTGGCTCTAGTTCTAGCCTACAGGCCATTGAATTCGCGAAATTTTCCAGTGCCTAGTTACGAGAGTCGGCAACTGCAAAACTGCCAATTCTTTCGAATGCTCCATTTAACCCGTATTTCGCGCTAAGCGATGACCTCTTGTGCAATACTCGCGGCATACGGAAATATAACAGCCCGGGCTCGAATAAACCTCCGCGCCTAGAAGTTTCCATAAGAGCCACGCCAAGACACGACACGAATAGAGACCTGAAAAATTCGCGTTTTCATTTGGGCACAAGCTAGAACTCCAACAGCTGCAAGTTTGTATCAATTTCGCAATTGGCATCTGACCTATTTGACACCTCCTGGAAGTCTCTGAGCCAACAATATAAATTGTAACTAATACATACCTATATAACTTTAACCGCAAGCAGCTAATGAGCATCTGCTGTCTGCTTCAGTTCACATATATTCTTGCAGTCTAGCCTACACGTCAGTGAACCCGAATTTTTCCGGTCTCTATACATGAAACATACTTTCCGTATCAGTAACGAATCCTTACTGACACAATATTTACTTAAAAAGTGTTTTGTAAACTGTTACATCATTTGTAGCCTGCTTATGAAAAATCAAAATAATCTGATTTATTATATTTAAAATATGTACAAATAAACACATAAAATAATGTTCCTTCTGTAGCACACAGAAGAAAGGTGTTACATATCAGGAACTACCCCAACGTTTTGTTGACTATTAACAAAATGTTTATAATTCTTGGGAGTGTTTATGTTGTATGAACATTCATTGAATCCAGTGTGATTTGAGGTCACTGGAAAACAGTTATAAACTACGAACATATGTACGACAAGGTAAGGGGATTTTACGTCTAGTTGACTTTACATCATGACAGGAAATGGGAGAGGATTTGGCTGTACGTGCAGTATTCATCCTAGAATTTGCCTGGAACGATTCGGGGAACTACGGAAACCCGTAAAAAAATTACAGCCATAGCCGAAAATCGAATCCTAGTATAAAGAACATACGCCCGTATTATTTTTGGTAATATTTTTCTATTCGTCTGCAATTATTTCCACGAATAAGGAACCTGGTAATACTTTACTGTATTGCTGCACATCATGATATAAAATGTCTGAAACTCTTCAGGTATACAGTAGGACAGGTGATTTCCGCTGACGTTATTCTTGACGAACTTCACATCGACAGGATGATCGAAAATTCCATACAAGTCAAGTAGTTTCCCTGCAAATGGGAAACATATTCACGCATTTTTAGAAACCGTTGGTTGTCCGTCAGAGTAAATCGGAACTTCGTGGACAGACACTGACAGGTTCCAAGTCAGCAGCGAGACATTATCTCGTGTACCGTTCAACTTCACAATATATAAATATCCTTTTATTACTAAGAAAACCTGTAAGAACTCATAGTTTTACATGAGCCTGCGGTAGACAACAAGTAGTGACAGAAATTAAGTTATATTCACTGCGTAATTTGACTTTCATTGTGAGAATAAGTTAAACTCAGATTTATCAGTAATGCACAACATTTGCGTGTGTCACAAGTAGATAAATTACAACAAAGATTGGCGAACAAACGAACTGGAAAAGCAATCACATATTTCCACTAAAATGAATACGTCGTTGTATTCATACCGGTGACTAGGACCACGAAAATAATTTTGCTCCAGTTTGTTTCTTCAATACCTTACTTTCACATCTGTAATTCTGCTTCCTGAATATTAGTAGAGTCCCGGATATGTCGCAGGTTCAACGACCAGTCCAGTATACACTCTATCCTCAGCTACTTGTACATTGGCTGCTGCTCCAATGAGTGAGCATTTGAACATTTGACGATGTAGCGTGGGAGTCCATGAGTGTATTAAGCATGTCCGCCATTGGTTCTTAGTCCTCAAGGTCACGTTTAATAATCAATGACTACGGTAGAGGCCGGAAAATTTCGCCGATTCAATGATCTGCATGTTAGAATCCATTGTCCTATACACACTCAAGCCCCGTCTATTCGTTCATTTTCTGTTGTTCCACTGAGTAGAAGCTAGTGGACAAATGGTCGGAGCTTGAGTATGCATAGTACAATGGATTCTAGCCTGCAGGTCATTGAATCGGTGAAATTTTCCAGCCTCTATCAATGACCCGATCTAAAAAGTTTCCAACATATACATGACTTAGAAATCCAACCCAACCTCTGTTGAATCCGCGAAATTTCCGGGACTCTATATATTAGTAGAGAGTCTGTGTGAAGTGACGTCCCTCATTTGACTGAGCCAATCACAATCGAGTTACTGCAACACCACACGTCGGTGATTGGCGGGTAGATTCTCAAGACACATGAGAGTTGAAACATCCAATCACTGGGCATGAAGCATAAATGCAGATGGGCACATGAGCCACGGAAACAAACTGGGGCAACATTATATTCGCAAAACGTTCACGGCCTTACAGATGACACATTTTGATTCTGTAAAGGACATTTCAATTACATGGTATTACATTTTATTCTACACTAGAATAAGGAATTTTGTAATATTACTGTGTAGCGAATTTTGGAATGTTCCCCAAAATATTTAACTCGGCACTGACAGTTTCTCCAAAGTGGCTAACGTAGAAGTTTTTAATTTAAGAATTTCAATTCTCAGTTACTGAAACTGGTAAACAAAACCGGAGAAAACACGCGGTGAAAGAAAAATTCTTACTTTTACTAGAAAAAGCTTGTAAACTAATGCCAGAAATGTTATTAACCTAGGTACTACAGCAAGAATACAGAGGGCCATTAAAGTAGTCTGAATTTTCCAAATACCTATAAGGACTAGAGGGATATATTTTTATGGACGAGTGTTTGAAACTAAACAAAATGACATTCGACGATCTGTCACGTTTTACAAAATATGTTTAAATTTTTACAAAAATTCTTGGAAACTAGCTGACAAAAAATTTTTGTGTCAGTTCAAACTATTGCTATACAAAGGGCAAGAATTTGTTTGTAAATGCCCAGTAACTAATTGTAAGTATACAAAAAAGTTTGCAAATATACAGATATATTTATATATTTCCAAGCATTTTTTGAAAAGTTTAAAATATTTTTTGTAAACACACAAAAAGTTTTTTTCGAAATAAAATTCCGAAGTTGTTGTTGATGATGGTTTTTTTTTAAGAACAAAACAATTACTGCTTACGTACGAAATAATTCACGACGGAGTGTGTTAATTTTCCGAGGTGATAGCTTATGAAAACAATACATCAAAATTTAGTTTTTATCTTTCCCTAAAGTGAGTTATAGTGGCAGTAATGCTACCCCTAAAAGTCGACTGTAAAATATATATTTTTACGTATAAAATAAAATACCATTAGACGTTAAGCAACACGCACGCTGACTAGTGTCGCAACAATTAAATACCATGTAGTTTTTTTTTTTTTTTTTTTTTTTTTTTTTTTTTTTTTTTTTTTTTTTTTTTTTTTTTTTTTTTTTTTTTTTTTTTTTTTTTTTTTTTTTTTTTTTTTTTTTTTTTTTTTTTTTTTTTTTTTTTTTTTTTTTTTTTTTTTTTT